>JACEEZ010022582.1:280000-325000 GCA_016584305.1 Chionoecetes opilio
GCATGAACGTTTACCTTATTGTCCTATTTGTGTATACGTATTATCAATCACAATCCTCATATTAACCAACTTACCTAATGCAGTATTTTTCCTTTGCAGCATAGTGGCGGTACCTTCGAAACCAATGATTAACAGGAGCTACCAACACCACCCGGTCGGATATTCCCGTTCTCTATGCGAGTATGTGGTTTCCGAGTGAAGACGCTTGGCTGTAGCTCCGAAATAACCATTGGAACTTCTCGAAAATACCCTCATTGTGATTCCCACGCAAATTTACTCTATAATACCCAAAGAAACTCAAAGCTTACCCGTAGCCTAACGTAACCTAACCTACGTGTTCAAGATTAACGCCACATACTCTTCCAGAAAGGGACTATGCCACCCGGTCAACCATAACAGCAATGAAAACAGAAAGGCCAGCAAGAGAAACACAATGAACAGCAACAGATAAAACAGCACCGGCAGCGACTTCCTCAGGAAACAGCACAGCAAATGAGTGAGTATGAGTAAGCTTCGAGAGAGAGAGAGAGAGAGAGAGAGAGAGAGAGAGAGAGAGAGAGAGAGAGGAGAGAGAGAGAGAGAGAGAGAGAGAGAGAGAGAGAGAGAGAGAGAGAGAGAGAGAGAGAGAGAGAGAGAGAGAGAAGAGCACTTATTCATATTTATTCACGTATACTTGAGAGAGAGAGAAAGCACTTGTTTATATTTATTCACGTATACTTGAGAGAGAGAGAGAGAGAGAGAGAGAGAGAGAGAGAGAGAGAGAGAGAGAGAGAGAGAGAGAGAGAGAGAGAGAGTAGTAAAATGAGTTATACGTAATTCCATTTAAACCTACGACAATATGCTTTAAATGCCACACTGTCCTTCTCCTTCGTTTAAACCTGTTACTATTATTAACTATGAACGTAACATTATAAAACCCAGGCGTACATACTATCATCTCAGTTCAATCCTCCTTCCCAAACCCACGTCACCCTTTGAAGAGGATTAGATTCTTTAGCATAACATAGGATTACTTGAGGCCTTATAATCCTTCTCCCTATAGATTTACTTGAGAATATATACTAGGAAATGAGACTTAAGGCTGATTCACACTGGCGTTTTTTCGGCATTTTTATAGGACGAGAAGGGGTCTGGGTCTGGGGCTGGTGTCATGATCGCAATAGGTTTTCAACAAAAATCACACACCGATCGCTCGGTCTTTCAAGAGACCGACTTCTCGTCCTATAAAAATGCCGAAAAAACGCCAGTGTGAATCAGCCTTTAAGCTAATATGTTCGATAATAACCTGTGTTTAGTATCATTGGGAAGAAGAGTAATGTGGTATCCCTTTCATGTATAGTGTAAGCTTGTGTGAAGATAGTCATGTTATATTGATAGTGGAAAGGGAACTATGAAGAAGAGGAGAAAGGAGAGGAAGAGAAAGAGGAGTAAAAGTCATGGAAGATCAAGAGATTAGACTTGTTGCCATGCTGAGAGAGAGAGAGAGAGAGAGAGAGAGAGAGAGAGAGAGAGAGAGAGAGAGAGAGAGAGAGAGAGAGAGAGCATGTCAATCACTATATCAATCAAGCAATCACTATATATATCCCTTATTATATTATCAATCGGAAGTCGTATCTATATCGACAGGGATAATTATGAAGGAATAGTGGGCTTATATGCTTTCTTTTTAACCCCTTACCAAGCCCAGATCTTTCCTTCGCTATATAAAATCATCTGTTGTCAGCCATACAATTACGAAAAGTGACAATATACCAAATTAGCTAGTCGACAAGGATACTAAACAGGTCATATCTATAAAATATTGCTTATATTCGTTAAAATCGTCTAATAGTACCCAAATTACAATGGAAAGTACGTTCTGGGCCTCAAGGGGTTAAGAGAAGCGTAGTATTCCCTTCTGGCATCAAATATCAGTCAGTAAGCAGCAAGGTCAGGATTTTTCGCCTCTTTAAAAATAACAGAGTATACACACACACGCACACACACACACATACACATACACACGTATAGGATTGCCAGGCTCTCATTCCTCATGCTCGTCCGTGGCCTGGTCGATAGCAAGGGGACAGAGTGAAGCCTTAAACCCCTGGATGATTACTAATGACGAGGTGGTATTCCCTAAGCCCTATCATCCTCCTCCTTCTCCTCCTCCTCCTCCTCCTCCTCTACCACCTGTGCAGCCTGTAATTACCAATGCACTCACACCTATTGGATGGATCTTGGTGATTCATCCTTTAGGGTAGCAGGCGAATAAAATGTGTTGTTCCTGCTATTGCGTGTATTTGTTTGTATTGGTTTGGGAAAGCACAGAGCGAGTATACATATAGTGAGTCGTAAGAGAGATGGAAGTGGACTGAGGAGAGTTACCATAATCATATCTCACACATGTTTACTGAGCCACACATTTCAAGACCGTATGTGATTTAACCCCTTGAGACCCAGAACGTAATTTCCATTGTAATTTGGCTACAATTAGACCATTTTTAGTGAATATAAGCAATATTTTATAGATATGACCTATTTAGTCTCCTTGTCCACTAGCGAATTTGGTATATTATAAGCTACTTTTCGAAATTTCATGGCTAAAAACTGACTATTTTATATACTAATGGAAAGATTTGGGCGTGAAGGGTTAAGGGGTTCACGGATGCCACGAAGACTTGGAATGTATCGATAAAGGATGATTAGAGTAAAATTTAATATACCTAAAGGGAAATGGATAAGGCAATGGATAAAGCAAAGTAATGGATGATAAAGCAAAGTAATGGATGATAAAGCAAAGTAATGGATGATAAAGCAAAGTAATGGATGATAAAGCAAAGTAATGGATGATAAAGCAAAGTAATGGATGATAAAGCAAAGTAATGGATGATAAAGCAAAGTAATGGATGATAAAGCAAAGTAATGGATGATAAAGCAAAGTAATGGATGATAAAGCAAAGTAATGGATGATAAAGCAAAGTAATGGATGATAAAGCAAAGTAATGGATGATAAAGCAAAGTAATGGATGATAAAGCAAAGTAATGGATGATAAAGCAAAGGATAAGGCAAAAGGGCAATAGGGCTAAAAAATATATAAAAAAGGGAGATATACACGGTAAAGCTATTAGTGAGTTTTAGGGCATGGCAGGGAGCGGCCTTTTTGTTACCTCTTATTTGTATTGTCCTTGGCCATCCATTATGATGTAAACAAAAACAAAACAAAAAAACACCCCCTTGCAATGCTCTTGTAGTTTTTATTTGTTTCTAAGGAAAAATAAAATAAATTAACTTTACTTCAGTGTGATCCTCAGCAGGGGCGTGATTAACCCCTTCACGCCCAGATCTTTCCTTTGCTGTATATAATAATCGTCTGTTGTTAGCCATAAAATTACAAAAAAGTAACTAAATAAACCAAATTAGCTAGTGGACAAGGATACTAAACAGGTCATATCTATAAAAACATTGCTTATATTAACTAAAAATCATCTAATGGTGGTCAAATTACAATGGAAATAACGTTCTGGGTGTGAAGGGGTTAAAAGCAACATGCAACTGTGTCCCTCGAAACTCTCCCTCACCTGTCGCTCTCACCTAGATCAATTAGCTTTATAACCGAACTTTTTTTAATTGATAGATGGTCAGTTGATCTTGGCTCTCACCTTCTCCCGGACACTCGAAGGCGGCGAGGAGAAAGTTACCCCGGCGGACAGAATCATCATCACTTTCTCACGTGCTTGCCCTCACAGTGGCAGGAAACCCCCCGTACCCCCCAACTCTCCCAAACCCCTGCCACTCCTGAACCAAACCTCTTCATCCTCGTGCCCCCCAACCCATCCCAAACCACTACCACGCCTAAACCAAACCTCTTCATCGTTACAGTGGCACGAAAAACCCCCGTCTCAACCCTCCCAAACCACAACCACTCCTAAACCAAACCTCTTCATTCTCACAGTGGCACGAAAACCCCCCCCCCCCCAACCCTCCCAAACCCCTGCCACTCCTAAACCAAACCTCTTCATCCTCACAGTGGCACGAAACCCCCCCCCCAACCCTCCCAAACCCCTGCCACTCCTAAACCAAACCTCTTCATCCTCACAGTGGCACGAAAACCTCCGTCTCAACCCTCCCAAACCCCTGCCACTCCTAAACCAAACCTCTTCATCCTCACAGTGGCACGAAAACCCCTCCCCCCAACCCTCCCAAACCCCTACCACTCCTTAACCAAACTTCTACATCCTCACAGTTGCACGAAACCCCCTCTCCCCAACCCATCTAAACTACTACCATTCCTAAACCAAACCTCTTCAGCCTCACAGTGACACGAAAAACCCCTCTCCCCAACCTTCATAAACCCCTACTACTCCTAAACCAAACCTCTTCATCCTCACAGTGGCACGCAAAACCCCCCGTCCCAACCCTCTTAAAACACTACCACTCCTAAACCAAACCTCTTTATCCCTCCCCCCTTCTTCCTACCCCAGTACATCACCTAAGGAACCTCTACCACTCCTAAACCAAACCTCTTCATCCTCACAGTGGCACGAAAAACGCCTGTCCCAACCCTCCCAAACCCCTGCCACTCCTAAACCCAACCTCTTCATTCCTTCTCCTTCATCACCCAAGGAAGTGGAGAGAGCCATCAGGTCTTCGTCAGGTGTTTTAAAGGGCGTACTTCGCTTTGTGTTGATTTAACTGTACTGCTGAAGCTTTTGAGTCGGTGGGGGGGTGGGGGGTGAAGGAGGGACTATAAATGAAATGGATAATAATATATGAAATGGAAAGACTATATGGTATAGGTATTAGGTATTATATAGGTATGTATAGATATAAGGTATTATATTGTGTGTGAATGTGATGTTTATATGTCTTTAGAGATACTACGCACACGCACACGCACCCACACCCACACACACACACACACACACACACACATAAGAACATAAGAACATAAGAAAATAAGGAAGCTACAAGAGGCCGCGAGGCCTACACGTGGTAGTTCCTGTCACCTAACACTACCTACATCCACCTTTCGTCCCCATCCATGAACCTATCCAGCTCCCCTTTAAAGCTCCCCAATGACTCAGCACTAACTACCTGTCTACAGACCATTCCATTCCTTCACCACCCTATTTGTGAACCAGTTTTTCCCTATTTCCTTTCTAAATCTACGCTTTTCCAGCTTGAATCCGTTACTTCTTGTTCTACCCTGGTTAAAAGCCGTAAGAACTGTTCCTACCTCTCCTTTATTAAATTCCTTTATCCACTTAAAAACTTCTATCAGATCGCCCCTTACTCTGCGTCTCTCGAGTGAGTGTAATTTTAATAACTGCAATCTCCTCTCATAACTAAAGTTACGCATCCCTTGTATCATTTTGGTCATCCTTCTCTGCACTGTTTCTAACAAGGCTATATCCATCCTGTAATATGGAGACCAAAACTGAACTGCATAGTCTAGGTGAGGCCTGACTAGAGCCAGATAAAGCTTTAGAATAACTTCCGCACTTCTACTTTTAACACTTCTGGTAATGAACCCTAATACTCTATTAGCTCTATTTCTGGCCTCAATACATTGTTTCCTAGGTCGGAGGTCTGGCCTCACCCTCACTCCAAGATCTTTTTCACCTTCTGATCTTTTCAGCGATACATTGCTTATGGTGTATCTATTACAGGAAAATACCTTTTATCCGGATATATCCGGACTTCCGGGTAGCCGGTTAATGGAAAAGTCCGGTTAATGGGTAAGTATACATACGAAAGATGCATTTACTAAAAATAAACATAATATTGTATGATTGTTTGTATTGTATGACACACACCCACACATACCACCCAACACACACACCCACACATACCACCCAACACACACACACACACATACCACCCAACACACACACCCACACATACCACCCAACACACACACACACATACCACCCAACACACACACCCACACATACCACCCAACACACACACACCCACACATACCACCCAACACACACACACACACATACCACCCAACACACACACCCACACATACCACCCAACACACACACACACACATACCACCCAACACACACACCCACACATACAACCTGTGAAAGTTTTGATTTTTACTGGGGGTTTTAAGTACTTAGACTTCACTTACCTCTCAATAATTAAATCACCTTCGGGTTCTTTGTTTGACTCACTATGAAGCTATCAGTCCAGGACTACATACAGGGTAAACAATAAACACTTGGAACACACGGAACTAAAACCCATGACATAGATAAGATATTCAATTGGTATGTAAAAGATTAATTCTGGACTGACGTAGTTATGCAGGGAGGAGAACAAATGTGGGTGTGGGTGGGTGGGGCTGTTGGGGGGGGGCTGTTGGGGGGGGGGGGTTGAGTGGGTGGCAGTGGAAGCCATTGGGGTTGGCAGTGGAAACATTGATATTAACATTACGATGCATAATATTGGGTGCTCTAACTTAATAAGAAGTATGTGTAGAATCTCTAACACTCTTTCTCTCTCTCTCTCTCTCTCTCTCTCCCCTATTTTAATCTCAGTCACAACACATCATCCACCATAATCTTCCTGTTTCTACTATTATGCCCAAACCGCAAAAAAAAAGAGAAAGAGAGAAAAGGAGAGAGAAAAAAAGAAGAGAAAGAAAAGAGAAAAAAGAAAGCGAGAAAAAAAATCTGGAAATTAAAAACAACATTCGCCAGTCACTCACTAAGCCAAAGTATCAACATTAACATTATAATACACGTAGTACAATAACAAGTAGATACAAATTCAACACTACACTACACACCCACACACACGCACACCCACACACACACATATATAAATAGAAGAATGATATAAGAGCGATCACTAATGAGGAAATGAATGCAAATCTACCCGGAATAGTATTTGTGGTGGTTTATAAATACACACAAACAGCCAGCCATTATCTCAAGGCGAAGGGTTTTTATCGGGAGTAGGTATACAGTTTCGCACGCCCGCAGACCTTGCCATATACGAAGAGAGAGAGAGAGAGAGAGAGAGAGAAGAGAGAGAGAGAGAGGAGAGAGAGAGAGAGAGAGAGGAAGAGAGAGAGAGAGGAGAGCGAGAGAGAGAGGAGAGAGAGGAGAGAGAGAGAGAGAGAGAGAGAAGGAGAGAGAGAGAGAGAGGAGGAGGAGAGAGTTTATAGTTCCAAGGTACTGATAAAAGAGTGAGAGACAGACAGACAGACAGAGAGAGAGAGAGAGAGAGAGAGATGGTCAAGAGTATGCTAGAGAGAGAGAGAGGAGAGAGAGAGAGGAGGAGAGAGAGTAGGAGCAAGAGGAGACAGAAGGAGAGAGAGAGAAGAGAGAGAGAGAGAGAGAGAGAGAGAGAGAGAGAGAGAACCAGCAGGAAAGACATTTAGTTTACACAAGTCTACCACAAGCCTGATATCATGTCTAATTTTACACACACACACACACACACACACACACACATACGAATGAAATCTGAAAACTCACTCAACTCACCTTCATTTTTTTCTTTCCTCTGCCAATCATTCCAATATTATTTTTTTATTATTTTTCTTTACCTTTGCACTCCAATTAACCTATATTAAAAACTCAGTCTTTCAAAAATTACTGTTAAAATGTGGTCCTATCTATATTAACATTATTTTTGGCATGTTAAAATTTAAAGTTCAATATAATAGGTTCATTGTGTAACTAGTATGTGTTGTGGTTTTTTTTCCCTTTTATTATCATTACCTAATTCGTATTCAACCTCTTCATTTAACTATTGAAATGTGCAGGTTTTTTTTTAGTTTTTTTTAGCGAAGTTACTTTTCTCCAACAAATGTGCACTTCTTAGTACACTTTTAATTACCTTTTCGTGTATTCTGATATTTGCCTCTGTCTACTTTTATTTTGTTACTGTATGCCTTAGCGTGGAAATTAAATTATTATTATTATTATGTCCTCCACGATTAATAGACACATACTATATTTAAAAATCTATAGATCTTGATGTCTTTCTCCCTTTTCTCTCTCTTTCTTTCCCTCTCCTCCCTTCTCATATATATGTCCTCCCTTCCTCAATATTCTCTTGCCTATTTACCTATTCATGTCTTTATTCTTGAGACCATTAAACAATCATTATCCTCTGTGTGTATTTCCCTTCGCCATCAATTCATCATTTTGATCATCATTTTGACCTTTTTTACTCATTTGCATTTTTATTTTTAACCTCTTCCAATTCTCTCTCTCTCTCTCTCTCTCTCTCTCTTCTCTCTCTCTCTCTCTCTGTTTTGGCTACTGTCTGTCTGTCTGTGTCTGGTGCGGCCAAGAATGAGTGGGAATATATTTACGAGGATCAAAGTTATTTCCTGAGAGAGAGAGAGAGAGAGAGAGAGAGAGAGAGAGAGAGAGAGAGAGAGAGAGAGAGAGAGAGAGAGAGAGAGAGAGAGATATTCAAAGTTTTTAACCTTTTAATCGTTATGGATGTTACGTCAAAGATTAGATAGCAAGTCACCACCACCGCAACCACCATCACCACCACCGCAACCACCATCACCACCACCGCAACAACCACCATCACCACCACACCCGCCCTCTCATGACCCACACAGAAATACAGGAGGTTGTTTAAAAGGACAACCTAGATATGTTAAAGGGTCCGAAAAGCGATTTGAATAACTTTTCCAATCGCCCAAATTTATTACGGGAAAAACTAATGACAAATCCTCACTTGACTGACAATAATAAGCACTTTTTTAAGATTTAAGTACATAAAAACATAACAAAATAAGGAAGCTACAAGAGGCCGTGAGACCTACACGAGGTAGTTCCTGTAGTATACGTTCCTTTACCGGTGCGTATAAGCAATTAGGAGTGTTAGGCGTGTTAATGTGGTGCTATAAATACCTAGACGGTTAGATTAAGAGGTGTTATGTTAAGGTTGTGTGCCGTGTTCGACTCCTGACTCGATCTCGCTCGAAGTCGCTCCCGTGTGTGGTGGGCAATGTCGCGTCCTGCACTGCCTACCCTGCGCCACGCTAACTCAGTGTGTGTGTGTGTGTGTGTATCTTCGTGACTCCCTGTCCTGACTAGCAGCTGAGGGGTTATAGTGTACAGGCTTGCAGGTGTTAGGTAATGAAGCTCCCACCTTTTGCACACAGAGAGGCGTCGCGAAGTCCTTGCCACCCTGCAGCCGGAAGCCCCAAGGGGTCCCGTCATTTCGGTTCAGCTTCACTGTCGAAATCGACATGACTACTGTATGTAGCTGTGATGGTCGCACGGGAAGACAAATTAAACTTAGGCCTCGTTCACTGGCCCCTCACAAGACAACACAGCACTGTCAGGACACACCTGCCTGCCCGACTCGCCAGATCTGAAGCGAGCAGACGACTGCCGCAGCCTCCATGTTGAACTCCCGCCGCCACGCCCTCAAGCCAAGGCCTATAGTCCCCCCTCTTAAACCACACTACATAAATATTTAGTACCTACCAGTAGCATTCTAATGATGGATGTATCCTCATAGATTACCTATAAGATCTTAATCGTGTTTTCAGAAATATTTATTCAAGAAGAATCTCGCACGTCATGAAGACACATTCGTACAAAACAGCTATTGCGACAGTATTCTCAGACTGAAATAAGTCAATTCGCTCCTGTTATGGAATGAGTTTGTATACAGAGTACATAATTTGATATTTATAGGCAGAAAGTATGCTTCAAATCATGGGAAACAATAGAAATACAGGATTATTGTTACCTGTTTTGTTGGGTAAGAGTTCATCAGCAGGCGCTCAGAACACCAATCAGAGCGGAGGACAGAAAAGTTAACCAATGAGAAGTGTTCCCGCGAGATTTGTGTGCGAGCCTTGTAGAAAACGCGCCAAAACATGCAGACAGAGCGGGGCTGACAACACGACAGGGAAGGAACGAAGCCGCTGTGATAGTAGCCTTATTTTGTATACTGCAAGTGTTTGTCGTGGTTACCGAAACTTAGCCAAGATGTTTGAAGCTCGCCTGGTCAAGGGAAGTCTGCTGAAGAACGTGTTGGACGCCATAAAGGACTTACTGAAGCAGGCGTCATGGGACTGTGCGGACTCTGGCATCCAACTGCAGGCCATGGACAACTCCCATGTGTCCCTCGTGTCCGTGAGCCTCAAGGCGGAGGGCTTCGACAAGTACCGGTGTGACAGGAACCTCATCATGGGCATGGACTTGGGCAGGTGAGGCATTTTCAGTGGTGTCCAAGTGCATGTGTGGATGACCTTGAACCCAGCTTTGTCCCGATGCTTGTATGGGGCGGCTTCGTTATCTTGTTTATTTAGCAGTGTTGTGGTGATGTAATAGTGGTTGTAGTGTTATAGTTATCATCCTAAGTGTCATCATGTTTAGTAGGAAGGTACAGGGGTCCTCTGTCAAGCATTACATGTGATTAGCATCCCACACACGGTACCTGGAACTGTCGCCGATAGGAATTCTCGCCGACGTCGCCTGGTGTTCCAATTTTTCACGTTGGCGAGTGTTCCTATTTCTGGCGACAGTTCTAGTTCTTGATCTTGAGTTAGGTTATGTTGGGCAGTTGCCAATGTCCAGGTTAGGTTAGTGAACGAGCGTGGAAGTCTTTACCAGTGGAAGTGTCGCCGAAAATTTCCACGTCGGCGAGTGTTCCTCTGTCGGCAAGACTTCTCGGTTGGTGTTTCGGTGAGAGTTCCTATCGTCGACTGTTCTTTAAACCCCACACACGAGGTATTCAACGTAATATCGGATCATTTCGTTATTTTCCAAAACCACTTACATTTTTGACATTATTAAGGAGAACTGGGCTCTCTCTGTCGGCCTAAATACTCAAGTTATCTATATAGTTTCTGCTCCAACATGTAGTGGAGATGCTATTAAGTTCCGGAAACCAAATATATTATACTCATTTTCGTATAATAATAGGTAGGTTAGGTTAGGTGAGGGAAATAAGGCATAAAGTTCATAACACTAATGACACCTGGAACTTATATAACCCTTGTATGTTACTAGGTAATACCATCACCTCCAGTAAGATATAACACCACTGAATTACCCTTTTCCTTGTTTCAGTATGTCCAAGATCCTGAAGTGTGCCGCCAACGACGACATTGTCACCATGAAGGCCCAGGACAATGCAGACACCGTCACCTTTATGTTTGAGTCGCCCAACCAGGAGAAAGTGTCTGACTACGAGATGAAGTTGATGAACCTTGACCAGGAACACTTAGGCATTCCGGTGAGTGTCTCTTGTGGCCTACCAATGCCCCTACCATGCTATGTATATTTGTAACAGAATATATTGGGTAAAATTCTAGAGTCCTTTCCCGCTCTTACATAAAAAATAAGGAAGCTATCAGACCTACACGAGGTAGTTCCTGTTACTTAACACTACCTACATCCACCTTTCATCCCCATCCATGAATTTGTCTAGCCTCCCTTTAAAGCTCTCTAATGACTCGGCACTAACTACCTGTCTACTGAGTCCATTCCAATCATTTACCACCCTATTTGTGAACCAGTTTTTTTCTCTCTTTTTTTTTAATTACGCTTTTCCAGCTTGAATCCGTAATTAGTGGTTTTATTTTCTCCAGCCCTTCCCAGATCCCTTCATATACCTCTAAAACGGTCCACCGAAATATGCCAAAAACCCCAGGTTTTGGCATAAAGTAATCAAAAACCTTTGGCCCAATCAAAAACCTTTCTGAGCGCCATCTGGCGAGGACAATGCAACCCTCAGAATTTATTACAAAACCTGTTCCATGCTAAATAAATATATATCAAAGTATATACCTCGATCTACCAGGAAAAATAGCATATAAACTTGTTATTCTTATATATACAAAAACCATGAATATTGTTAGGTATGCCAAAACCCTCAGAAGTTATGCCAAAACCCTCAGAAGTTATTGCAAAACCTGCTTCATGATAAATAAACATATAAAAGTATATACCTCGATCTACCAGGAAAAATAGCATATAAATTTGATATTCTTATATATACAAAAACCATGAATATTGTTCTGCCAAAACCCTCATTTCTGAGGGTTTTGGCATAACAATATTCTTGGTTTTTGTATATATAAGAATAACAAGTGTATATGCTATTTTTCCTGGTAGATCGAGGTATATACTTTGATATATATTTATTTAGCATGGAACAGGTTTTGTAATAAATTCTGAGGGTTGCATTGTCCTCGCCAGATGGCGCTCAGAAAGGTTTTTGATTGGGCCAAAGGTTTTTGATTACTTTATGCCAAAACCTGGGGGTTTGGCATAAAGTATGCCAAAACCTGGGGTTTTGGCATATTTCGGTGGACCCCCTCTAAAACGTAATTATAGAATAGGGGAAATATGCCCCCCTTCAACCCCCCCTCCCCCTATATTACCCCCGCCCTGAAACGCAACAAATAATATTACTAACCTAACCTTATCAATGACCTCTTAGCGAGACCTAAGGGCGAGAAAGAACTATAATTTTAACAGGTTATTTTTTTTTTTTTTTTTTTTATTATATATATATATATATATATATATATATATATATATATATATATATATATATATATTATGTCCCCCACTGTATAGTTGCGTTTTAGAGGTGTCTGGATGAAAAAAGTCCCCTTATAAAGGCGAGAAATGACTAGAATTTTACCATATTTGTATTGAAGAAACATAAACTAATAGATGATACTGCCTTTACTAGTTCTACTTTGCTATTTACTACTAGTTCTACTTTGCTATTTACTACTAGTTCTACTTTTCTACTAGTTTACTACTTTGCTTAGTTCAGTTCAGTTGTGGGTCGGGAGTCTGGCCTTTATTTATCGGCACTCCCTGACAGAGTTGCCAGATTTGGGGATTTGTCCCTATATTTGGGGATTTCGGGGCACTGATGGGGACATGGGGACATTCACTCTCGATTTGGGGACTTTTGAGGTTTCTGAAAAAAACATGTATTTTATCACTTAAAATAATATTATTAATATGAAGGTTAAAAGAAAACATGAGGTTAAACCGACGGCAAGGAAGAAATAATTTGAGCTTCATTGATCCCAAAGAAGCAAGTCAAGATATGTGGTCTCCATTGGCTAGTGTATTTCCTGGAATTGTAGGTCCTGACAAAATAAATCACCTAGACAAAGAATGGAGAGTACTAAGAAACACCGATCTTGCTGATTCAGAAATCAGTGATGTTGAAGGCTTCTGGGAGACAGTTAGAGAAATAAAGAGTGGTGATGAAACCCCATGTTTCCAAATTTGTCAAGTTTTGTTTCTGGGCTATTGCGTCTTCCTCATTCTAGTGCCACAGCAGAAAGGATATTTTCATCTGTAAACAATTTAAAAACAAAACTAAGAAACAAACTCTCAACCAGAGAACTCTAGTTGGACTTCTACATTCAAAGCGGTATTTGAAAGGCCGGGATGTTTCAATTTTGCTGTAAATGATAAACTAGTCAACATGATGACTTCAGATATCTACAAATACCATGAAAATAATTATTTGAGTGATGATATTATTTAGTATGCAAATGTGTTATTCTATTCTTTCTTTCTGGCTTAGTACAGGATGTCCAGAATATTAGTTGGATTATTTAAGTTCCCCAAGAGGCTAAGAGCATTAATATTTTCATTTATTTCTGCATCATATTTCTAAGCAATTTAAGGAAATATATCATCCCCATCAGCCATAAGTAGAAAATGTTATTAAATGTATTTTTTATTAAATGCTCATGAGGCTGTATCCTATTACTGCCTTTTTTTGTTTTTGCAGTCCTTGTGATGGTTATAATAAAAAAGTGAATTATGCTACTTCATGTGTAATGTAATATATTATGTAAAACAAAGTATGAATTAATATCATTAAATCAACATTAAAATCAACATAGCCATTTTAATTTACATGTGGAGTAGCTATGTAGCATATATTTCAGCATTTTTATAACAAGTATGGAAATATATGAAATGGGGATTTTTCCCAAAATATATAGGGATTTTTAGACCAGGCTGTCTGGCAACCCTGCGTCCCTGATGTTTCTCTTCTTACTGTCTGGGTCTTTAGTTAGTTGTCTTCTCTTATTCTGTCTTTTAATTTCTTTATCTTTCTTTCCTCTTCTCATGCCGTGGATATTTTTAGCACAGAATACATTGAAGTAACAAACTGATAGATAATACTGGTGTTATTATAGACGTGTGTTTTGATTCCTTTGTTTATATTCCCAGGAAACACAATACGCCTGTGTGGTCAAGATGCCGTCCTCAGAGTTTGCCCGCATCTGCCGCGATCTAAGCAATTTTGGAGAGAGTATATGTATTGCTTGCACGAAGGAGGGCATCAAATTCTATGCTGCTGGTGATATTGGAACTGCTAATATTAAGGTAATGTATGGGTGCTTTATGCTTCAAATATATTGTTGATTCTAATTTGACTTTAATGAATATTGGTTTGTAATTGATTCCATGTGATTTGTATGTTTTGTTATATGTATTTGTCTTTTTTTTTTTTTTTTTTTTTTTTTTGGTGTGTGTGTGTGTGTGTGTTATTTAAAAGACTTTCCCTCTTCTCAATGATGTAATTGCTATCTAAAGTTGCTTGACATGGTGGTTTGATGGTTGCTTCACATAAAATTAACCCCTTCACGCCCAGATCTTGCCTTTGCTATGAAAAATTGTATGTTGTCAAGCCATAAAATTAAGAAAAGTCACTTAATAGACCAATTTAGCTAGTCGACAAGGATACTTAACGGGTCATATCTATAAAATATTGCTTATAATCACTAAAAACTGTCTAATGGCACCCAAATTACAATGGAAATTACGTTCTGGGCCTCAAGGGGTTAAAGTCTGTCTCTCGTCTTCTCTAACTAACTCGTGTCACTAAAAGTTAGTATCTACAGCTCGCACAATGTCTCTAACTCTTGTCAATAAATTTTTTTTATCTACAGCTAGCACAATGTCTCTAACTAACTCGTGTCACTAATAATGTTGTTATCTGCAGCTCGCACAAACGTCGTCCGTGGATAAGGAAGACGCCGTGCTCATTGACCTCCAGGAGCCGGTGACCCTGACCTTCAGCTGTCACTACCTCAACATGTTCATCAAGGCCACGCCTCTCTCCCCACAGGTGCGTAGGCCGTTCAGTATTTTGTGATACTTAGTTTTTTACAGAGCTGGGTGGGCATTTTCGAAGGGGCTCTAAACTACACCCTCTTAGCGTCCTAAGACCGACTTAGTTATACCGGGCCAAGAAGATTACTAAGGAAGCATTTTCGGGCGTCATCTTAGCCTCGTGTAAGGGGACAGAAGGCCAACCCTTCTTAGTGCCACCTAACCAATCAGCGCGCGCGACACAAGTCTGTATTTGGCGGGAAATACGTATACCACGCCGAGTGTGTGTGTGTCTCTTCTCTCTCTCTCTCTCTCTCTCTCTCTCTCTCTTCTCTCTCTCTCTCTCTCTCTCTCTCTCTCTCTCTCTCTCTCCTCATTCTCTCTCTTCCTCTCTCTCTCTCTCTCTTTCTTTTCTTCTATTATTTCTTCTCCCTCCTCTTCCTCCTCCTTTTCTCATCCTCTACACCAATCTCTCTCTCTTCTCCTTTCTTTTCTTCTATTATTCTTTCTCCCTCCTCTTCCTTCCTCCTTCATCCTGCCACTATATATATGCATAATGCACAGTATGTGATATTATCGTGAATAACGTACACTTTTTCTGTTTTTATTTTCAATATTTTATCTGCAATCGTCTTCTGTCCCAACCATATTTCATCCTGCCCAGCCCATTCCACCTAGCCTAGTGATATTAGTAGTGTAAATAGCGACACCTGGATTATGATGATTAATTAATATGTAATGTATATCATATTATTAACAGCCTAATATATATATAAGTACTAAATACATATATAATATATAATATATATAACATTGTTGTATTATACAGTAATGAAATATAAAGCTAAAATACATAATTATAACCACTACAAACCATGCGTTGTTTTACAAACATCGGCATGAGACAAACTGTCTTAGGCGATGATCTTACTGCGATTTTCCGAAAATGTCCACCTAGCGCTAAGATGGTCTTAGTAGTGTTCCAAAATGTCGCCCCTGGGCACTAAATACATTGAATGTATTTAAATACTAAATACATGGGTGAAATGTATTTAAATACTAAATACATGGGTGAAATGTATTTAAATACTAAATACATGGGTGAAATGTATTTAAATACTAAATACATGGGTGAAATGTATTTAAATACTAAATACATGGGTGAAATGTATTTAAATACTAAATACATGGGTGAAATGTATTTAAATACTAAATACATGGGTGAAATGTATTTAAATACTAAATACATTTTACGAATGTGTTCAAATACTAAATACATCAATTGTATTTAAATACATTTGTAAATACAGGAGAACCTCGTTTAACCGGCATTTAAAACAACGGCACTAATCGACCCAGGCTTTTTTTATTATTATTATTATTTTTTTTTTTTTTTTTTTTTTTTTTTTATTATTATTATTTTTTATTTTTCACTGATAAAATCTGGAACTCTCTTCCTGTTTCTATTTTTCCACTTTCCTATGACTTACATCTTTTCAAAAGAAGAGTAACAAGACACCTCCCGAACTAAATTGGCTCACCCCTCTTTTTTATTTTATTCTCTTACTGTCTTCTTTATAGGGACTGGCAACTAAGCGGGCTTTGTGTTACCCATTTTTGTTGTGCCCTTGGCCGGTTCCTTGTGATGGGAAAAAAAAGTTTTTTTTTTTTTTTGGGCGATTCCATAAGAGTAACTCTCAAAACAACGGCAAAATGAGTTATCCGGCATGCGCTCCCCCCCGAGGGTGCCGGACAAACGAGGTTCTCCTGTACACACAAATTTTAACATGTCCGAAAGAAATGGATTTCCTTAGATTTTGAGTTTCCTTAGAAATTTCCTTAAAATAAGGAAATTTTCTTTAAAGTGGAAACACTGGTTCACTGTATCATCAGGGTTGCCAGATAGTTGGGCGGGTTTATGGCCAAATTAACTGATAAAAATGTATTTACATTTTTAGATTAGGAGTATTTGAATACTCATGAAAGTATTTAAATACTGTATTTAAATGCATGACAACCAATGTATTTATAAATACATCTCTAAATACACAAATGTATTTAAATACTGCCCAGCTCTGGTTTTATATATGTTGCATCTTCTCTGTTGAAACAAAAGACGAGCTCCATTTTTTCCTATTACTGTTCCTTTATATTGAGTCAGATTGGTAGTTTAAAGTAATCGTCCAGACCATTTCATCATTCCTGATTTAATGCAATCAAATCATAGCCATTAACGAGTATATCAACAATACGTCGTCACTTTTTGTATCCAGTCAGCCGTAAATAATCCGCAATCAAAATCTGCAAATTCCCCGAGTTTTCAAAACGCACTCAAGGTTTGCAGACGCTCAGGCTCAGGCTCGGTGACGTAGCATCAGGGAGGCTCATCTTCCCGCGCTTGATCAGAGGCACGTAAACAGAGATAAATATAGTACAGTATTTGAAGATATTTGGGTGTTTCTGATAGATTTTTTTTGCTATATGCCACATGCATGCATCCTTTATGGGTGCAGCAAGACAGCTGTGCCTTTCGAGAAAAGTTTGCACACGAAAAGGAGTGGCGTGTGTAGGGTGATACACGCCTATAGTGTGTTTGGGCGAGCAGTTGTGTTGAGAAACGGTGTGTAGTGAGGGTACACATAGGGTGAGAGTGTGCAGCGCGACTAGTCACCTACCCAGTGTGTGGGGTTAGGACGACGAGTGTGAGGTGAGCCCAAGTAACCCAAGCCCAAGACCAAGTAAACCAAGTAAACCAGTTGTGGAGTGGGCGTGCCCTGTGGTGAGAGACCCTGTGGTGGTGTGGCTGTCACACTTTCTGCCTTCCCGCCCGCATATTTTCCAACTCTATGCTGTAGTTAATGCTAGTATGTGGTTTCCGAGTAATGACGTTTGACTGTAGCTCCAAAACTAACCATAGGATTTTCTCGAAAGTACCTTCGTTGTGATTCCCACACACACATGGTTTAACCTTATTTACCAATCCATGTTTTGGAGAAGTGCCAGGTCCTCCTGCTGAACCTCAGGCTCTGCTAACACCTGTTAATCCACCTCGTACTCGGGCTCAAACATATAGGATCCCATGACAATCTGAGGTTCGTTTTCCTCATAGTATACGCGACCAGCGTCATTTCTTTCGGTGTCAGATTGAGCATCGTACTCTAAATCTGTCACAGCGACAGATTCACTGTCTGACACCGAAGTACAATCGCTCATCATAACATTTGCCGACAGGTGTCAGACAGAGTGTCTGCGGGCGTCCCTGTTCTGACGTCATCAATAACAGTCGTAGCCCTGTTGGAGGGAAGATTTTTTTTTTGGCGCGCTTTTTACAAGTCGTGTTTTTACGGAAATAAGGCCTGGAAATAAATTATTTTTGGTGGATTAGGTGTTTTGAATGTACATTCAACATAATTCAGCAAAAAAAAAAAAAGGGTCTGGACGATTACTTTAAGATTACGATTATAGTATTCTTTATTATTTATGTATGCTATTGGTACGTGGTTCTATTGAAGTGTATTCATACATACCTTTTATCCTGGATGGTTATGCTGCTGTGAACTCTGTAATTCCTTGACTATCTCTCCTTGCTTTTTACATAACCATACACACTCCTGCATCATATCTCTCCAGCAAGCTATGCCATTTGCCACACATTGCTATGACCATTTTGTTCTTGGCTTTATCAACCATCACACTTTTGACTCCTCCCTGGTGTAGTGGCTAGTGCGCCTAGCTACGAATCTGTGGGTCTGGATTCTAATCCCAGCCAGGGCAGTCGGCGTTCAGCCCACAGCTGTTCATACCGGGAAGGTAACTGTGGTAACCTGGATGTCACACTAGCCCTGTGTCTCAGGGTTGCGAGTTGCATCACAGCCTTCAGTTAATTTACACATAGTGCAGTCTTCTGGTTAACTCATATTCTACCAGACAACTTTCATGATAGGTTAAGTATTTTTCTATAACCAATGCTGTCAATTTTGTTTCCTTTGCCCTCTAATACATAGCTAACTTGCCTCATTTACCCTCTTATACATAGCTAATTTGCCAGGTTCCTTCTTTTACATAGCTCACTTGCCATGTTCCCTCTTGTTGCTGTTGGTTTTTTTTTGCCTGTATGCCTCCGGGCGATAATAAAATTATTATATTTTTTACATGGCTAATTTGCCTCATTCCCCTGCAGGTCTCCCTCTCCATGTCCCCCGACGTGCCCCTGGTGGTCGAGTACACGATCCCCGACCTTGGACACATCCAGTACTTCCTGGCTCCAAAGATTGATGAAAGTGACTCTTGAATCTCCTATACTCTTCTCATTGGATCTGTTCTCACTCATTCTTTTGCTCCAACCTCCATTCCTTCATTGATACCGGGACTTGTGATTTTTTTTTTTTTTTTTTACAAGGCTAGATCTATCCACTTACAAGCAATTTAATCTACAGGCAAGGTGTAATAGTTATCTTGTTTAGGTATGCCACAAATAAATCTAATCATTTATAATGTGATTGTTTAATTTGAAATTTCATTGTACTAAACTAATGTGATTTGACTTACGATCAGGACTGTTCTAAATTACTTTACACAACATATCAGTTTTTCACTTAGTTTTGGAGTAGCTTTGGTTATCTCAGTTGTCTCACGTTAACCCCTTGAGGCCCAGAACATAATTTCCGTTGTAATCTGGCTATCATTTGACAATTTTTTGTGAATATAAGTAATATTTTATGGATATGACCTGTTTAGTATCCTTGTCCACTAACTAATTTGGTATAGGGGAGAGTGGGTCACAGTGGGACAAAAAATAATTGTGACACTATAACTCCTATATTTCAACAGCTATTACAAAAGTGAAATACTGGAAAGGAATTATAGCCATTAAGCATTAATAAGCATATGCAAAAGAAACGAGCAACTTATTTGAAAAAGCTGTGGTCCTCAAAACAATACATTTTTATTTTTGTCCCACTGTGCCCCAAGGGTGGGGGCACAGTGGGACATGGCTAGTTTATGTTCCTGAAATCAAATTTAAGGTACGAATGTTGTCTCTGTTGTACCGCATGCTTTAGGCTTGGGGAGGGTCTCACCGAGCATTTAATCTCGCTGAGCTTGATAGAAGCTATAACCTGCATCATCTTTCCCCTTTGTTACAAGGCCCACATAATACTTCTTGCTTGTTGTATCAAACTCAGCCATAATGTAATCATTAAATTTACTTTGGGCTCTCCTTCCAATGCCGGAAACTCATGATCTTCATTGTTAATTTCTTCATCAAAATCGACCGAACCATTCTAAATCTGGGATTCATATACGCCTATATCATAAGTTATGTCAGTATTCGTGGTACAATATTATAAAATAAATAAAATAATAATGTAATAATCATGTATTACTTTAAAGGCCTAATAATATATCTATACATAGTGTATTATACAGCCTAATATACTATATATAGTCTAAAATATATAATATATAACCAATAATATCAATAGTACATTAATGTCCAATATATATAAAATACATCTCTACGTCACTATGAGGCACAGTGGGACACTGTCCCACTGTGCCCCCATATGATATTTTGGAAAACAAAAGTAAAGTTATATTAGAAACCAGGAAATCACTTGCTAAGAGGAACATCTCATAATGCACACACTTCGTTGTTATGCTTAGGTAATTATTATATAAACTTGCAATACAGATGATGCACAGAGACTGCTGTACTAACAGCAAAAAAAATACTTTAGACTTGATATAACAAAGGCCTCCAACACAACGTGAGGCAGCACACCCTCCCTTAGCAACGTTAGTAGAGGCATTGAAGGGAGTGTTGTGTCGCCTGAGGTACAGCAGTCAGACTTGCATGATAATTCTGGAATAAGTGTTGTCCCAATGCCCCACTCTCCTATTAAGCTACTTTTCATAATTTTATGGCTCGACAACACAATTTTTTGTAGCAAAGGAAAGATCTGGGCGTGAAGGGTTAATGGTTATTTGCCATATTTAATGTGATGCTACATCTTTCCACCATGAAAGAATTTACTATTTGGAAAGGGTTATGTAGTATTTACCCCTTCTAACTTTAAGGAAGCTCTCATTTCATACCAAGAGATAGCTATACTCAGTGTGTCAAAGGATTGTATTGCCTTAAGGAAATGGGACATGGCCAGAGATCGAGGAGCATGTCGGTAGAATCAAACTATAGATGTGGGCCAAATGGATTTTGTGGTGCGTCTTTGAAAGTCCTTAGATGTGTTCGATACGATATAGCTAGAATGCATTTGTGTTATAGTTAGAAGGTATAGGCTGAGGTGGTTTGGCTAAGTGATGTGGGTGTGATCGCTGGGTGAAGAGAAGGACCATTAACATCAAGGAGTTGAGCTACTTGTACATGTTTTTTCTATAGGTATTAAAGGTTTAAAAAATTTCATAAACATTGAATTCTTTACCTAGGTTTAATTTTGAAAGAATATTACTACTGATGCATGTGGTTGGAACATTAAATATTTGTTTTTGTTTATGAAAGGGCTTTTAGGTATTTCTTTTGCTTTTGTGTAGTTTGAAATCATGGTTTCAATCATTCATTATGATGTATTTATCAGTATTGAAATCCATTGTAATCGCCAACAGGATGACATGTAGTGACCAGTGTTTGAAGGTTCTCTATCAATACATACATATAATAGATGTGGTGTGATTGTCGCAGCATACTTTATATTTACTGGCTGATGACTGGCGGAGACATCAGTGAGGTATCTGCGAGGTCAAACCTGAAGTGTTTCGACCATAAGAAAATAAGGAAGCTACAAGAGGCTGTGAGACCTACAAGTGCTAGTTCCTGTTACTTAACACTACCTACATCCACTTTTCATCCCTATCCATGAATTTATCTAGCCTCCTTTTAAAGCTCCCTAATGACTGCACTAACTACCTGTCTACTGAGACCACATGCGCTGCAGAATCATGGCACGACTCGGGACCTTTTGAGGCGTCCCTTCCTCATGCAGATACGTGCCACTCAGGGTAAGCTGCCACCCTCCTGTCAGCACCATGGTGAGAAGGGAATGTGGTGGTGGTGGTTATAATGGCCGTTGGCTGTTAAAGATGAACTGAATGGGGCAGGCAATGGTGATGGCTTACTTTTTTTATTATTATTTTCATGTGCCTATAGCGCCTGTAGGCAGTGATCACCTCCAGGGAGGTCTACTTGAGGACTGATGATTGGCCGGGGAACTTTGCTTTGCCCTCGCCCGTGGTGGCGCAGGCAGGATTTTTTTATAATGGTGCCCGGCACTGCCCGCCTCCCAGTGTCAGTGACCCACATAATTTCTGTGAAGTGTAGTTTTTTCGAAGTTCATTTTTTCAAAGTTGTTGGTGTTACTGCTGCCCCTGAAACATGTTACAGGCAACATTGAGCTTCGAGTCACTAGCCTTCCATGACAATACTTACATATGATATCAGACAGTCAGTTCATTTATCATAACACCGGTAAAAAGGCTGCGACTGTCCCTGCAAACGCCAGCCTCCCACCCCCAGACCAAGTCCTTCACAGGAGACCACTGCATAACACCATGAGTCTGCCTGACCTGCTGTGATACCTGTGCCAGACATGAGTCGTTCCGGATTCACCAGGTAGTTCATCAGTGTTTCCTTCACTCTGTCTTTGTACCAGGACCAGGAGAATGAGTTTTGGAGGGAATTGTGAGGCTCACAGCTTAGCAAGACTCCTGTGTTTACCTATTTGTATATTTACAGGTTTGCATTACCCCAGCCTTTTAATCCCATACTTTCCTTTTAACTGCTGTATGCTACTATTATCCTGGAGGTTCACTTGAGGGCTGTGATGGTTGGTCCAGGCCCGTGGTGGCGCAGGCAGGATTTTTGGTATTATTCCAGATGAACACCGAATTCACTTTGGTGGACGAAACAATTTTTTTGGTGAATTTCTAGTGTTTGCCCATACTCTCCCACTTCCCCCAAACAAGTGTGGGGACCTGTGGGAATGCGGGGTTTTCGGATGGGGAACAAATTATGCGTCGGAAACACGTAATTTAAGAGTTGTGTAGGGGGGGGGGGTAAAATTCCATAGATCTAGGGTAATTTCCTTATATGTAGAGAAATTTACCTAACCTAGCTGGGGGCTTGACCCACCGATAACCTAACTTAACAAAAAAAATATAACCTACCCTAACCTAACCTCCTAGTTGGGGAGGTTCTCGACACTTCGGTCATCATTCTGTGAGGATCGTTAGGTTCACACGTCTCTGGACTCAGAAAAAATCCAATTAATTTTCCTAGATCAAGGGAATTTTTTAAACACCCCTAACTCAAAAACTGTGGTTGCGACGCATATTTTGTACCCCAGCCAAATATCCCGCATTCCCCCAGGTCCCCAAGCTTGTTTTGTGGAAGAGGAAAAGTATGGGCAAACACTAGAATAATAAAAAAAAATTCTGATGAGTTTTTATTTGTTTTGGATTATTCTGCTAACCGTTTCTGTCGCAAATATTTTCCTTTTTTTTTTTTTTTTTTTTTTTTTTAGTTAGGTAAAGGTTAGGTTTGGTAAAGTTTAAGTTAAGTATAGGTTCGGTTAGGCTCAATTAGTTTTTTGTCATTTTTGTTGCAAATCACTAAAAAAAAATTGCAACAGAAACGGTTAGCAGATTAATTCAAAATACATAAAAACTCACCAGAAAAAAATTGTTTCTTCCACTAAAGGAAGTTTGGTGTTCATCTGGAAATTTGCCTTATTGGAATGGACTCAGTAGACAGGTAGTTAGTGCGGAGTCATTAGAGAGCTTTAAAGGGAGGCTGGATAAATTCATGGATGGGGATGAAAGGTGGATGTAGGTAATATTAAGTAACAGGAACTACCTCGTGTAGGTCTTGCGGCCTCTTGTAGCTTCCTTATTTTCTTATGTTCTTATTTTTTGTCTGGTCGGCAGTGGTGAAGAGCTGCTGAGAGCGCGGAACCGTGACCAAACACTGCTGCCCAGCGGAGAGAAGGTGGAGGAGGCGGTGGGGTCATGGCTGGAGGGCAAGATGGTGGAGGCTCGTCTGCAGGAACACCAAACACTGCTGCAGGAACCCAAGATTGTCAGGAAGTAAGGATACAACACATAATACTACTTGTATGTAGGATGTAGGTAGTGTTAGGTAACAGGAACTACCACGTGTAGATCTCACGGCCTCTTGTAGCTTCCTTATTTTCTTATGTTCTTATGAGAATTGT
Source organism: Chionoecetes opilio (assembly GCA_016584305.1). Taxonomy (NCBI): domain Eukaryota; kingdom Metazoa; phylum Arthropoda; class Malacostraca; order Decapoda; family Majidae; genus Chionoecetes; species Chionoecetes opilio. The sequence continues at coordinate 304,318 of JACEEZ010022582.1, forward strand.
ATCAAATAGTGGTGGTCCATATCTAACTCTTGAAATATATAAAACCCACATTTCACCTTTTTTGGCATTAACCCCTTGAGACCCAGATCGTAATTTCCATTGTCATTTTGGTACCATTAAACGATTTTTAGTGAATATAAGCAATATTTTATAGATATGACCTGTTTAGTATCCTTGTCGACTAACTAATTTAGAACATGAAAAAATAAGGAAGCTACAAGAGGCCGCAATTTGGTATATTCAGTTACTTTTCGTAATTTTATGGCTCAACGACATACAATTTTTTATAGCAAATGAAAGATCTGGGTGTGAAGGGGTTAATCAATCACTTATAAAACAGGGACCAGCTGTGCACTGGCGAGTGGCTGCCGGAATCCCAGATGGTGCAGGTGATGCGCCCCGGCAAGTTCTGGCACCACATGGGGGTCGAAACAGACATAGGCAAGTGTCTGTACCCGGAGGAAGCTGTCTACCTGATTGACACGGTGAGGGCTTCACTTAACAAAAGAACATAAGGAAGCTATTGACAACCAGAGCTGGGCACTAAATACATTGAATGTATTTAAATACTAAATACATGGGAGAAATGTATTTAAATACCAAATACTAAATACATTTTACGAATGCATCTAAATACTAAATACTAAATACATCAATTGTATATACATTTGTAAATACATTTTAAATATACACACAAATTTTAACATGTATTCAGTAATTCATGATTAACAATATAAAATGCTTGATTAATGATAAAGGATTCTTTCCTATTGTATATTTCCCTTTTTAGGGAGGCCTTCTCGCCAGTTGGCCTGCCCACCAGTGGGGCGGGTTTATGGCCAAATTAACTGATAAAATAGTATTTACATTTTTATATTATGAGTATGTAAATACAATGTATTTAAATACTCATTAAAGTATTTTAATACTGTATTTAAATATGTGAAAACCAATGTGTTTATTAATACAGTTCTAAATACACAAATGTATTTAAATACGTATTTAAATACTGTCCAGCTCTGTTGACAACTGAGTCCATTCCAATCATTTACCACGCTGTTTGTGAACCAGTTTTCCCTATTTCCTTTTTAAATCTACGCTTTTCCAGTTTGAGTGCAAAAGAGAATGCAAGAGTGAAATGATGGGTGATAGGAGGAGAGGGAGGATGGGGAAATGTATGTGAGAAAACTAAACATGAATGATCACTTTGGCCTCAGGGGGAGCTTGAGGTGGTCTATGATGGCCTTCCTCTCAGCCTCCAGCAAGCCCAGGCAACACTCCTGCAGGAAGCCCACCACCTGGATCAGTATTGGGTGTACTCGCACCTCACTCGCACCGGCTGCAAGGTTGTGCGCCACCAGCCTCACCTCATCTTCACAAGTAAGGCTCAGAACATGTCTTAACCCCTTGAGGCCCAGAACGTAATTTCCATTGTAATTTGGGTATCATTAGACAATTTTAGTGAATATACGCAATATTTTATAGCTATGACCTGTTTAGTATCCTTGTCGACTAACTAATTTGGTATATTCAGTTATTTTTGGTAATTTTATGGCTAACAACAGACAATTTTATATAGCAAAGGAAAGATCTGGGCGTGAAGGGGTTAATTGGTAGTATTTCATGTATTATATAATATTCTCTTATGTATTTCTGTATTCTCTATAACCCTTCCTCTTTGTTTATGCTTTGCCGTAGTGCCATATGACCTCTGATGTCTGGCACATTTCCCCCTTTTTGGCATTGAATCAATCAATCAATCATGGATTCATTACTATTTTACTTCACAGTAGTATCTTTAGTAACTTAAGTAACTTTAGTTCACTTTTCTTTTTACTTTACTTTACTACTATTACTTCACTCCTTATTTTCTTATGTTCTTATTTTCTAATGTTCTTATTTAAGCTGGAAATAAGGATAAGTTAACATGACTTGATATTTACATCTCTTGCATGATTTTCAGAATAATTCTCCTACTGTATATTGTTTCAGAATATGAAAAAGAAATCAGAATTGACCAGCATCAAACAAGCAGGAAAGGGACCAAGCTAAAACTTGGATCTGATAAGGACTCGGGTGTTGACAACTCCTCACAGAACACCTCACAACCCCAGCCTGTAGATGTGGCTATGGAGGAGCTGTATGCTTGTCTTGGAGAGGCAGCAGTTAATCCTCTCACAGTGGAGAAAGATGAGACAGGTTCTTCAGTGGGTGCAAGCATCGTTACATCTGATGGCAAGAAAAAAGAAACTGGAAAAACAACATCAACAAAAACAACAACAACAGCAACAACGACGAATCAAGACACATTAAGACCACATGAAATTAGACGTCGGAAACTCATTGACCTTTTCCCTACCATGTTTGGAAAAGAAAGCATGCATGTTGATGTGGAATCTGCCGATCTGCTCCCCAATAATTCCATCCCTTCAGAAAAGACATACAAGATTGCCATAGAAAACCTGGAGTACTACAGTTTATACGACTCACGGCATCATTACCACTATGAGAACCAATCACACAGAAACTGGGGCAAAAACGACTCCTGGGATAACTCTAGAAACGGAAGATGGGGCTCAAACACAGACAACTCAAATTGGCAGTCAAGAGATTACAATCATCGCTCGCATGACTACAGAGAGAGTGGCAACAGGTGGCAGCAGTCCCAGTCAAGACGGGGCTCTCATGCCATGAATAGAGAGGACAGGAATGGGAGATGGGGCTCTTCTAATGATTCAGACTGGCGCCATCGCAGAGACCCAGAGCCTGACATGGGATTCAGAGACGGATATGGGGGGTCAGATCACAACATGGGCTTCAGAGACAACCACGGCGACAGTTCACACTTGCAAGAGGATCAGATTGACTTCAGCGTGTGGCCGGAATGGAAGAAAAGACGCCGGCGGAAGAACAGGCAGCAAGGGAGAGACACATACCCTAGTGTCATCGTTAAGGTGTGTTGGCTTGGTTCATGATGGTGTAATTTATGCAATTCTATATATATACGTATTACATACTCACGGAAGCCCCCTACTTCTCCCTGAGTCATTTCATCTCCTTCCTCCAACAAATACACATCCTTCATTTGATCTAACCATCCTGCTGTAACAATCCGTTCCTTTCCACATCCCTCACGGTGTCACTCTTTCTCTCTAACCCCTCCCTTTTTTTTATGCTTTGCTTTAGTGCCATTTGACCTCTGATGTCTGGCAACCCCCCCCCCTCCCCTTGTGTAAAATCTTGAGTCATCTTTTTATGGCAGCTCAGAACAAGAGTTAGAGATTGTTTTTCTATGCTCTAATATTTGCAAAGTCCTGAGTTATGTTTTTATGGCAGCTCAGAACAAGAGTTAGAGATAGTTTTTCTTTGTTCTAATAATTGCAAGGTCCTGAGTCATGTTCTTATGGCAGCTCAGAACAAGAGTTAGAGATAGTTTTTCTTTGTTCTAATATTTGCAAAGTCCTGATTCATCTTTTTATGGCAGCTCAGAACAAGAGTTAGAGATAGTTTTTCTTTGTTCTAATATTTCCAAAGGCCTGAGTTATGTTCTTATGGCAGCTCAGAACAAGAGTTAGAGATAGTTTTTCTTTGTTCTAATATTTCCAAAGGCCTGAGTTATGTTCTTATGGCAGCTCAGAACAAGAGTTAGAGATAGTTTTTCTTTGTTCTAATATTTCCAAAGGCCTGAGTTATGTTCTTATGGCAGCTCAGAACAAGAGTTAGAGATTTTTTTTATATTATTATTCTTGTATAGTTTTTCTTTTTTCTAATTGTATAGTTTTTATTTTTTCTAATATTTGCAAAGTCCTGAGTCATGTTCTTATGGCAGCTCAGAACAAGAGTTAGAGATAGTTTTTCTTTGTTCTAATAATTGCAAGGTCCTGAGTCATGTTCTTATGGCAGCTCAGAACAAGAGTTAGAGATAGTTTTTCTTTGTTCTAATAATTGCAAGGTCCTGAGTCATGTTCTTATGGCAGCTCAGAACAAGAGTTAGAGATAGTTTTTTTTTGTTCTAATAATTGCAAGGTCCTGAGTCATGTTCTTATGGCAGCTCAGAACAAGAGTTAGAGATAGTTTTTCTTTGTTCTAATAATTGCAAGGTCCTGAGTCATGTTCTTATGGCAGCTCAGAACAAGAGTTAGAGATAGTTTTTCTTTGTTCTAATAATTGCAAGGTCCTGAGTCATGTTCTTATGGCAGCTCAGAACAAGAGTTAGAGATAGTTTTTCTTTGTTCTAATAATTGCAAGGTCCTGATTCATGTTCTTATGGCAGCTCAGAACAAGAGTTAGAGATAGTTTTTCTTTGTTCTAATAATTGCAAGGTCCTGATTCATGTTCTTATGGCAGCTCAGAACAAGAGTTAGAGATAGTTTTTCTTTGTTCTAATAATTGCAAGGTCCTGAGTCATGTTCTTATGGCAGCTCAGAACAAGAGTTAGAGATAGTTTTTCTTTGTTCTAATAATTGCAAGGTCCTGAGTCATGTTCTTATGGCAGCTCAGAACAAGAGTTAGAGATAGTTTTTCTTTGTTCTAATAATTGCAAGGTCCTGAGTCATGTTCTTATTGCAGCTCAGAACAAGAGTTAGAGATAGTTTTTCTTTGTTCTAATAATTGCAAGGTCCTGAGTCATGTTCTTATGGCAGCTCAGAACAAGAGTTAGAGATAGTTTTTCTTTGTTCTAATAATTGCAAGGTCCTGAGTCATGTTCTTATGGCAGCTCAGAACAAGAGTTAGAGATAGTTTTTCTTTGTTCTAATAATTGCAAGGTCCTGAGTCATGTTCTTATGGCAGCTCAGAACAAGAGTTAGAGATAGTTTTTCTTTGTTCTAATAATTGCAAGGTCCTGAGTCATGTTCTTATGGCAGCTCAGAACAAGAGTTAGAGATAGTTTTTCTTTGTTCTAATAATTGCAAGGTCCTGAGTCATGTTCTTATGGCAGCTCAGAACAAGAGTTAGAGATAGTTTTTCTTTGTTCTAATAATTGCAAGGTCCTGAGTCATGTTCTTATGGCAGCTCAGAACAAGAGTTAGAGATAGTTTTTCTTTGTTCTAATAATTGCAAGGTCCTGAGTCATGTTCTTATGGCAGCTCAGAACAAGAGTTAGAGATAGTTTTTCTTTGTTCTAATAATTGCAAGGTCCTGAGTCATGTTCTTATGGCAGCTCAGAACAAGAGTTAGAGATAGTTTTTCTTTGTTCTAATAATTGCAAGGTCCTGAGTCATGTTCTTATGGCAGCTCAGAACAAGAGTTAGAGATAGTTTTTCTTTGTTCTAATAATTGCAAGGTCCTGAGTCATGTTCTTATGGCAGCTCAGAACAAGAGTTAGAGATAGTTTTTCTTTGTTCTAATAATTGCAAGGTCCTGAGTCATGTTCTTATGGCAGCTCAGAACAAGAGTTAGAGATAGTTTTTCTTTGTTCTAATAATTGCAAGGTCCTGAGTCATGTTCTTATGGCAGCTCAGAACAAGAGTTAGAGATAGTTTTTCTTTGTTCTAATAATTGCAAGGTCCTGAGTCATGTTCTTATGGCAGCTCAGAACAAGAGTTAGAGATAGTTTTTCTTTGTTCTGATAATTGCAAGGTCCTGAGTCATGTTCTTATGGCAGCTCAGAACAAGAGTTAGAGATAGTTTTTCTTTGTTCTAATAATTGCAAGGTCCTGAGTCATGTTCTTATGGCAGCTCAGAACAAGAGTTAGAGATAGTTTTTCTTTGTTCTGATAATTGCAAGGTCCTGAGTCATGTTCTTATGGCAGCTCAGAACAAGAGTTAGAGATAGTTTTTCTTTGTTCTAATAATTGCAAGGTCCTGAGTCATGTTCTTATGGCAGCTCAGAACAAGAGTTAGAGATAGTTTTTCTTTGTTCTAATAATTGCAAGGTCCTGAGTCACGTTCTTATGGCAGCTCAGAACAAGAGTTAGAGATAGTTTTTCTTTGTTCTAATAATTGCAAGGTCCTGAGTCATGTTCTTATGGCAGCTCAGAACAAGAGTTAGAGATTTTTTATTATTATTATTCTTGTATAGTTTTTCTTTTTTCTAATTCTATAGTTTTTATTTGTTCTAATATTTGCAAAGTTTTGATTCATGTTCTTATGGCAGCTCAGAACAAGAGTTAGAGATAGTTTTTCTTTGTTCTAATAATTGCAAGGTCCTGAGTCATGTTCTTATGGCAGCTCAGAACAAGAGTTAGAGATAGTTTTTCTTTGTTCTAATAATTGCAAGGTCCTGAGTCATGTTCTTATGGCAGCTCAGAACAAGAGTTAGAGATAGTTTTTCTTTGTTCTAATAATTGCAAGGTCCTGAGTCATGTTCTTATGGCAGCTCAGAACAAGAGTTAGAGATAGTTTTTCTTTGTTCTAATAATTGCAAGGTCCTGAGTCATGTTCTTATGGCAGCTCAGAACAAGAGTTAGAGATAGTTTTTCTTTGTTCTAATAATTGCAAGGTCCTGAGTCATGTTCTTATGGCAGCTCAGAACAAGAGTTAGAGATAGTTTTTCTTTGTTCTAATAATTGCAAGGTCCTGAGTCATGTTCTTATGGCAGCTCAGAACAAGAGTTAGAGATAGTTTTTCTTTGTTCTAATAATTGCAAGGTCCTGAGTCATGTTCTTATGGCAGCTCAGAACAAGAGTTAGAGATAGTTTTTCTTTGTTCTAATAATTGCAAGGTCCTGAGTCATGTTCTTATGGCAGCTCAGAACAAGAGTTAGAGATAGTTTTTCTTTGTTCTAATAATTGCAAGGTCCTGAGTCATGTTCTTATGGCAGCTCAGAACAAGAGTTAGAGATAGTTTTTCTTTGTTCTAATAATTGCAAGGTCCTGAGTCATGTTCTTATGGCAGCTCAGAACAAGAGTTAGAGATAGTTTTTCTTGTTCTAATAATTGCAAGGTCCTGAGTCATGTTCTTATGGCAGCTCAGAACAAGAGTTAGAGATAGTTTTTCTTTGTTCTAATAATTGCAAGGTCCTGAGTCATGTTCTAATGGCAGCTCAGAACAAGAGTTAGAGATAGTTTTTCTATGCTCTAATATTTGCAAAGTTCTGAGTCATGTTCTTATGGCAGCTCAGAACAAGAGTTAGAGATAGTTTTTCTTTGTTCTAATAATTGCAAGGTCCTGAGTCATGTTCTTATGGCAGCTCAGAACAAGAGTTAGAGATAGTTTTTCTTTGTTCTAATAATTGCAAGGTCCTGAGTCATGTTCTTATGGCAGCTCAGAACAAGAGTTAGAGATAGTTTTTCTTTGTTCTAATAATTGCAAGGTCCTGAGTCATGTTCTTATGGCAGCTCAGAACAAGAGTTAGAGATAGTTTTTCTTTGTTCTAATAATTGCAAGGTCCTGAGTCATGTTCTTATGGCAGCTCAGAACAAGAGTTAGAGATAGTTTTTCTTTGTTCTAATATTTGCAAAGTCATTCTTATGGCAGTCAGACAGAGTAGAGATAGTTTCTTGTCTAATATTGCAGTCGGTCACGTCTAGGCAGCTCAGAACAAGAGTTAGAGATAGTTTTTCTTTGTTCTAATATTTGCAAAGTTCTGAGTCACGTTCTTATGGCAGCTCAGAACAAGAGTTAGAGATAGTTTTTCTTTGTTCTAATATTTGCAAAGTTCTGAGTCACGTTCTTATGGCAGCTCAGAACAAGAGTTAGAGATAGTTTTTCTTTGTTCTAATAATTGCAAGGTCCTGAGTCATGTTCTTATGGCAGCTCAGAACAAGAGTTTAGAGATAGTTTTCTTTGTTCTAATATTGCAAGTTCTGAGTCATGTTCTTATGGCAGCTCAGAACAAGAGTTAGAGATAGTTTTTCTTTGTTCTAATAATTGCAAGGTCCTGAGTCATGTTCTTATGGCAGCTCAGAACAAGAGTTGAGAAGATAGTTTTTCCTCTTTGTTTATCTAAATTGCAAGGTCCTGAGTCATGTTCTTATGGCAGCTCAGAACAAGAGTTAGAGATAGTTTTTCTTTGTTCTAATAATTGCAAGGTCCTGAGTCATGTTCTTATGGCAGCTCAGAACAAGAGTTAGAGATAGTTTTTCTTTGTTCTAATAATTGCAAAGTCCTGAGTCATGTTCTTATGGCAGCTCAGAACAAGAGTTAGAGATAGTTTTTATTTGTTCTAATATTTCCAAAGTTCTGAGTCACGTTCTTATGGCAGCTCAGAACAAGAGGTAGAGATAGTTTTTTTTTTCTTCTAATATTTGCAAAGTTCTGAGTCACGTTCTTATGGCAGCTCAGAACAAGAGTTAGAGTAGTTTTCTTTGTTCTAATAATGCAAAGGTCCTGAGTCATTCTTATGGCAGCTCAGAACAAGAGTTAGAGATTTTTATTATCTATATTCTTATAGTTTCTTTTTTCTAATTCTATAGTTTTTATTTGTTCTAATATTTGCAAAGTTCTGAGTCACGTTCTTATGGCAGCTCAGAACAAGAGTTAGTTCATGGAAGGATTACAAGAGAGCAGTGACTGAGATGACTGCCAAGAAGCAACTGACTGAGGGCGGCACCAGAGTCCTGTGGGAGGGGCGTACCATCCCACTCCTCACCCCTCCCACCACCTCCTCCTCAGCCTCCTCCTCCACCACACCATCAAACACCAGTAAGACATTATATAATACGACTGTCAAGAGACGGATTCAAGCTGGAAAAGCGTAATTTAAAAAGGAAATAGGGAAAACTGGTTCACAAATAGGGTGGTAAACGATTGGAATGGACTCCGTTGTCAGGTGGTCAGTGCGTAGTCAATAGGGAGCTTTAAAAGGAGGCTGGATAACTTCATGGATGGGGATGAAAGGTGGATGTAGGTAGTGTTACGTAACAGACCTACCTATAGATATTACAGGAACTACCACGTGTAAGTCTCGCAGCCTCTTGTAGCTTCCTTATGTTCTTATGTTCTTATGACTGTTATGGTATTTATGTTGTACTTCACATATTTTCCTTTTGGGTTCAATTTCCATCAATCGTTAATTTTTGCAGCTCAGTAGTAGAAAACATATTATGAATGTGGGCAAGTTGATGCATGTTTACGATGTGCATGTAAGAATGTTTGAGTAGTATGTGTGAAGGTAAAAGAGGAAATATTAAGTGAGTAGTTTGAATGAAAATTAAAATGACGTTTGAGATTTAAAGCTTGATCTGAAAAACCAACATAAGTATGGAAATGGTGTGAACCGAATTTGTGAATGGTGCATAGCGATGGCCCAATAGGACGCCTTGGAATGCTGGTGGTGACTGAAACAAAGCTGGAAAAGCATAGATTTAAAAAAGAAATAGGGAAAATCTGGTTCATAAATAGGGTGGTAAATTATTGGAATGGACTCAGTAGATAGGTAGTTAGTGCAGAGTCATTAGGGAGCTTTAAAAGGAGGCTAGATAAATTAATGGATGGGGATGAAAGGTGGATGTAGTTAGTGTTAAGTAACAGGAACTACCTCGTGTAGGTCTCGCGGCCTCTTGTAGCTTCCTTATTTTCTTATGTTCTTATATAAAATCTGCAAACAGCGTCAAAATACAATGACATGCACTACTTACAAACCATTACAATTTTCACAGCTAGTTTTAAGTGATGTAATTTTGTGTGCTTTGCAGAGCTATTATCCTCCATCAGTCTGGATGCTGGCGTCACTGATACGAGTGTGTTTAGCGAGAAGGTTCCCCAAGAGGCCCGGATGAAGGTGCTCTATGACGTGTACCTGCCCACAGTCACCACCTACAAAAAGTCAAATCCCCCAAGTCCCAGCAAAAGGATTGTAGTCATGAGGTAGGATATCGTCTATAAGTCTTTAATACAGAGGTTCTCAACTGGTGGTCCATGATAACTTTTTTAGTGGTTCACAGGACTTTCACGATATTTGGAAATGAACTGAAATATAATTAAACTAAAATGTTAGCTGTCTAATATTATTTTATTTATTACTCAAAATTCTGTTTACTTTATATTTATAGGATATATATTTATAACCAACCCTTTACCTACCTTTAAAATCTACCCTTTTTCATCACATCTCTAAAGTTAAAAAGGAGATGGTAAAATATTTTTTCTTTCAATTGGGCTAGTGGTCCATGGCTTGAAACGAGTTGAGAACCACTGGTCTAATATCTCATAAGGAGGCGGCTGAGGTGCGGACATGAGTGTGAGACTGGCCATTACGATATTTTTTTAACATAGGACTGGCTAAGGGAGAAAATAGTGAAACAAAAAGCCCGGTAGCTGTCAACATAAAGAAGATAGTAAGAGAATATAGAAAGTCAGGTGGATTAATTTAGTTAGGAAAACAAAAAATTGCTCCACTGCACCCATTGGATGTACGTACATTTTTTGCGCCGTGCCTCTGTAGACTCTTAAACTTTTCTTACCCTAACCCCTTGAGGCCCAGAATGTAATTTCCATCGTAATTTGGGTACCATTAGACAATTTTAATTAATATAAGTAATGTTTAATGGAAATGACCTGTTTAGTATCCTTGTCTACTAACTAATTTGGTTTATTTAGTTACTTTTCGTAATTTTATGGCTAACAACAGACTATTTTATATAGCAAAGGAAAGATCTGGGCGTGAAGGGGTTAACTATCATGAGGTAACTTAAGAGACTTATCAACCATACCAACCCATCTCAATATTGTATTCAAAGCACACCAGCCAATCATTAGGCAGCCAAGTGGTAAAAGCATGCCTCCTCCTAAGTGTTTAGCAATTTCACTATACTTACTCCAGTTTTTTTGACGAGGCAAAAAATCCTGACCCTTTGCTTCTTGCTGACTGATATTTGATGCCAGGAGAAGGGAATACTAAGGTTCTTCTAAATTTCAGTTGTATTTTATCATAGTTAACCATATTATCAGATAAACATAGGCATAATTTTAAGCATGAGACTAAAGATAGAATGGAATTTTCACCTCGTTAAAAAAAATAGACTATAGTAAGGTAGTAGTACACCTTACATATACTTTTTTGAGGTTAAGAATTTACTGAAACCTAGATGGTGTGGATGATTATGTTGAATTTGATTGATTGATTTAATGCCAAAAAAAGGGGAAACGTGCCAGACATCAGAGGTCAAATGGCACAATGTTGAATTTGAACATGCAGGAATTCTTCTTTTATTTATTGATGTTTCTCTTATTTCGTTGCAGAGATGGTAACATGCCCAACCCAGGCCAGATTCTGGAGGTGGCGAGCCGCTTCGTCGATGGTGTGGCCGTGGCGTGTGCTGTAGTGACTGGCGGGGAAGTGCGGCTTTATACTTTCTCCCCCGTCACCTTGCCGCCCCCGCAGCCACTCAGCTGATAGAGTCCTTAACCCCTTCACGCCCAGATCTTTCCTTTGCTATATAAAATTGTCTGTTAGCCATAAAATTACAAAAAGTGACTCAATATACCAAATTAGTTAGTCAACAAGGATACTAAACAGGTCATATCTATAAAATATTGCTTACAGTCACTAAAAATCGTCTAATGGCACCCAAATTACAATGGAAATTACGTTCTGGGTCTCAAGGGGTTAATGTGGCTTGCATTGCTAAGAGACCAAAGTACAAACATTTAAACCCAATACCTTATCATCTCTTCTTTAGATACAATTTGAAGGTATATTGCCGTCATTTTTAATTTATGAACATATTTCCTGCCATTGTTGGGTGTTGTTTAGGAAATTCATTTTATATGTCGATTGAATGATGACATTACTCACCTGATTAATGTGTTTTAAACTTTCCAATTATTCCTTAAACTTAAAGGAAAGTGGACCATGTGCCTTAGGGAATTAATCAATGCACTGCCATATTATTAATGATTTATTTTTACACGTTTGAAGAGCTAACTGGAAGGGTCTTGATTGACATTCTTTGTGCATATAATCACGGCTATCACACATACGGTAACATCACCGAGCTTTCGAGCGCTGTGATTGGCTGTCATCCCTCCCTTCCCTCTGCCTTTATCAGTCAGTGTGTGTCACCCTTAACACTAGAAATTGTCAATGTGATGGCCTCTTATGCTACTTTATCTAATATCTAAGAAAAGATACTCAAGATCAGAACCCAAATGCCAATTCTAATTATTCCCAGATTCTTCAGTATGACACATTTTTTAGCTATCGTGCACTCTGGCAGCACCAATTACAGGAATATGTAGGTCTCACAGCCTCTGTTAGCTTCCTTATGTTCTTCTGTTCTTAATTAGGGCCAATAACTAAGGGTTAACGCCAACAATAGAATTCAAAGCGTATTATTGACCGTCTAACCTCATAGGACATTGTGGGAAAATCTGACGTTAAACAGAAAGAAGAAGAAGAAGAACTAAGGGTTAGGTGTACAGGGCACAGTGTTGGGGCAGTGGGGTTGCTACGTCCCAATGCTGTAAAATTTATATGAATTGCATACATCAACCCCTTAATTAAGTCAAGGTTGTGCTTTGAAAATTGTATGCTCTCATTGTATTGTACAGTGGTCCCTTGTAAGACATGGACTTAAGAGATTATATTTTGAAAAATGTGATGCATGTGTACGTTCAAGAAAAAATACCCCTACTTCTCCCTGAGTCATTTCATCTTCCTCCAACAAATACACATCCTTCATTTGACCTAACCATCCTGCTGTAATAATCTGTTCCTTTCCCTTTTCATCACCTTTTCACTCTTTCTCTCTGACCCCTCCCTTTTGTATGCTTTGCCATAGTGCCATATGACCTCTGATGTCTGGCACGTTACCCCCTTTTTGGCAATTTCCTTTTCCTTTGGCAATTTGGCCTTTCAGTCAATCAACAAACAACACATGTCGCATCTGTCACAGGAATGACATGATAAGGCATAGGAGATCAGATGGCAGTAAACAGGACACACTGTCACTGTCTCCTATGCCATCATGGACTACGGAATAATGTACAAAAAAAAGGGATGTATAAGTGAATGAATAAAAAATCAAGATGGAGATACAATACAATCAATCATAAACCTAAGTGTAGTGAGCGAGTTATGGACAAGTCAAAAAAAAAATGGACGACAAAAAACAAACAAAAACAAAAAAAATTGCAGTAATGTCAAATCTCAATATTCATAATGCTTAGTTAGAATTATTTGAAGTTTTGAAAATTTGATGCATGTAAAAAATTAAGGTGAGTGAGGCTGCTTGTGAATGATAAGATAAAATTAAAAGGAAGGAAGTGAAGAACGATTGACACTTTGAAGAATGGAAAGTCAGCAGGAGTGGATGGGATTACAATGGCTATGTTAAAGTATGAAGGAGAATCTAAATGGATGCATAGTATATGTGGGTTAGCATGGGGAGAGGGCAGGAGACCAGGAGACATAACAAAGGCCATTATTATCCCACTATAGTACAAGGGAAGGGTAGAAATTAATGTGGCAATTATATAGAGGTATAAGTCTTGAGTATAGCAGGAAAGGTTAATGTGAAAAGTGTGATTGAAGAGGTATATAGAGGTAGACAGAGAGACATATAGGTATAATTAAGTCTTGAGTAGCTATAGAAGGAAAGGTTAATGTGAAAAGTGTGATTGAAAGGAAGATCACAGAGTAAGGAAGGTTCACCACAGACCATAGATGGTATAAATGTTTGCCACAGATCATCACTGTTCCTCCCCTTGCGTTCCCTTGTGCAGCAAAGTGACTGACCGCCACGCAATTATTCGTTTCAATAGGAGGCCGTAGAACAATCTGTTGAAGTTTATAGTAGGTAAGTGTTAACATGAATTGAATTGAAATGGCGTAAACATCATGCGAAAGAGAGAAAAAAAGGATGAGAGATTGAGGCCAGTAAATACATGAGCTGAGCCATACGAACAGCAGCTGGTTTATCTGCACCGACCCACATATTCCCTTTTCTTCAGTAGTAATATACGAGATACAATGTACAGGGACAATGAGACAGCATTAAAGGTGGATGTTATTCAGCTCAATGGTATAAAAATAGCCCTTGCAACAAATAGACAACGCAACAGGCCACGTTTAGCAAGATATTCACACACCGGCAACCACAAACAGCCAGCCAGCCAGGCGTCAGTGTGTGTGTGACGGTGAGCGTGTGGTGGTGTGTGTCTTGTGAGGGACGCCAGCAGTGCACAGTGGATTCATGGACCAGGATACTTGATAAACTTATTCAGGAACGTAGTGTTGAGAAACTTCAAGATGCCTAAGCCGGATTTTCACACGGTGGAGCTTAATAAGACGGAGTGGGAGATGCCGAAGCGCTACTCCATGTTGTCACCCGTGGGCTCGGGGGCGTATGGACAGGTCTGGTAAGTGCCTCCTCGTCCTTCCCTTATTACTTGTTACTCTTACCTACCACCCTCTCAGCCTTGCCTCTACGTTATTCGCCTCATGTTATATCAATAGAAAGTAGAAAGTTAATACTGTAGTGATGTTACTCAAAATATTCACTGGTATGGTACGTAATTTTTTATTTTATTTGCAAATCTGGTGGGTGGGTCCTCGTCCTTCCTTCTTCCTCCTCTACGCTTCCATTGATCTTATTCTCTTCCTCTTGTTTTCCCTCTTGTGTTTGTTTTGTTGACTTTGTTGTTGTCTTGGTCTGTTGGTTCTCCTTGTTCTTGTGTCTCCAGTTCATTCGTTATATTTTAGACTTTTTTATTTTCTTCTTACTTCTGTTTCATTAATCTTATTCTCTTACCTGCTACCCTGTTCACCCTTGCGGTAATTATGGAGGAGAGTTTCACGTTCGTTTTCAGAGACACCAACTACTTTTTCTTGGCCTACAATAGGTGCTTGTTTTAATGGTGCTAGTTTTATTTTGCGCAAACCCAAAAAAAAAAAAAAAAGATGAAACCTAACCTAACCTTATGTTTTAATGAAACCTAACCTAACCTTAACCACAAAATATACTTTTTTTTTTTTTTTTTTTGGTTTGCGCAAAATAAAACAGCACCATTAGAACAAGCACCTATTGTAGGCCAAGAAAAAGTAGTTGGTGTCTCTGAAAACGAACGTGAAACTCTCCTCCATATTAACCACCCTTGCCTCTTACCTGCTACCCTGTTCACCCCTGCCTCTTACCTGCTACCCTGTTCACCCTGCCTCTTACCTGCTACCCTGTTCACCCCTGCCTCTTACCTGCTACCCTGTTCACCCTTGCCTCTTACCTCTACGTTATTCGCCTCATGTAATATCGGTAGAAAGTTAATGCTGTAGTGATGTTATTCAAGATTATTCACTGGTATAGTACGTCAAGGCTAGAGTACCTTGAATAATTATTACAGAGACCCTAGTCAAGACAAGTCTGGTAGGTGGCTATTTGTCCTTCCTTCTTCCTTCTCTACTCTTCCATTGATCTTATTTTCTTCTTGGTTTCCTCTTGTGTCTGTTTCCTCTTCTGTGTTGTTGACTTTGTTGTTGTCTTCGTCTGTTGGCTCTCCTTGCTCTTGTTTCTCCAGTTCATTCGTTATATTTTGGTTTCTTGTTACTTGTTTCATTAATCTTATTCTGTTACTTTTTACTATTACCTGCTACCCTCCTCTCTACCTCTTACCTCTACGTTTTGTCTACCCTCTGTCATGTTATTTCGGTAGTAAGTTAATGTTGTGATGTTATTCAAGCATGGTAATCGTGTATATTATTGTAACTCTTCGCCTATATTACTTGTTACTCCTACCACCCTCCTCACTACCTCTCCTACTTCTACGTTTTTCGCCTATTGTAAATTCGGTAATGCTGTAGTGATGTTAATGTTATTCAAGTCACACTAGCATGGTAATCGTAGCTACATAATATTCGCCGCTTAAGGGCCTATGTTATAACAAGGGTGTGTAGGCAGGGCACTGGAGGCTGTGTTGGTTAAGTTAAGCATTGTTTGAGGGTGTTTGGGGTGATGTATTGAGATTGATGTGATTATTGTTGAGTGAAAGTTGTGAAGGAAATTGAGCATTGCAAACCCTGTTCCATTTTGCGGTATTATTTTATGACAACACCAAACTTCCCTACACAATAGGGAGCATGGTTTTTGTCTACCTTATTGTATTCTAAGAGACATTTTCTCTGAGCTTTCCGTCGCAAATCAATAGTTTCGGAGATATAGAACATTTTAGGTGAGAGGAGGAATACGTCTCCTTGTTTACAAAATGCCTCCCTCTTTCTCTTCTTGTGACCTACATCGCTTTTGTTTGGTATTTTATTAAACTTTTTTTATTATTGGAACCAGTTAGGAGGTTAAACGTTAGTAAGGTTAGGTTAGGTTAGGTAAAGTAAGGTAAGGTTCAGGTTAGGTTCAGGTTAGGTTAGGTTAGGTTAGGTAAAGTAAGTAAGGTAAGGTTCAGGTTAGGTTCAGGTTAGGTTAGGTAAGGTAAGAAACTGAAACAAAAGCGATGCACGTCACAAGAAGAGGAAGAGGGAGGCACTTTGTAAACGAAGGAGACTTATTCTTCCTCCCACCTAAAATGTTCTATATCTCCGAAACTATTGATTTGCGACGGAAAGCTCAAAGAGAAAATGTCTCTTAGAATACAATAAGGTAAATAAAAACCATGCTCCCTGTTGTGTAGGGAAGTTTGGTGCTGTCGTAAAAATTTACCCATTTTGCATTGTCAAATAATTCTAGTGAAAAAAAAGTGTTGGGTAAAAAAATAGTTAATGACTTGCAAGATTTTCAGACAAGATCGAATTTTTTTTAGCTTAATATGTGATGGTTTATTGATGTGATGGTTTATGGGTGCAGTGTGTCAGGCCTGGCAGAGGTAGAGGTACTTAATTCGAATGAGGTTGGCTAATATTATTTAACTTACTGACTTGCTCTATATTTCTGGTTTTTTGATAATTGATGTCAACTGTCACATTAACCTTCTATTTATTCACACTTTTTGCAGTCATGCTCAGCTGTACTTTACATGGGCACACTTATCTCATACTTATAATGGTAGTGATTATTAACAGTGGCTTCTTCAATCATTCTAACAAATTTATCTATCACTTCATCTAAATTACGTGTATGTACAGAACCCACAGAAACCCATGCATTATGTCTGCTAGTAGTCCCTTAGAACAGAGGTTCTAAAACTTTTTGGCCAGCGACCCCTCCAAATAATTTCGAAAGGCTTGCGACCCCCCATCCTTACCAAAGCATTTCTGACAATCTGACACATTTACATTACCTAGTCTCTCTCTCTCTCTCTCTCTCTCTCTCTCTCTCTCTCTCTCTCTCTCTCTCTCTCTCTCTCTCTCTCTCTCTCTCTCTCTCTCTCTCTCTCTCTTTTTTTTTTACACACGCACACACTTACCCACACATAGGTAGAGTGACTAGCGTCGTATTGCTCCGTATCTTATCATTCTAAAGTATTATATATTCCGTACAACATTATGAATACTTAAATGATACCGTAATCAGTGCAATTTATATCCTATATTCTTGCTTTACACGCATTGAAGAAATAAGTCTAACCTAAATATAGTTTAAACTTGTGGTGTGGATTTGTAATGCATTAACAAGGGTCGGGGAGCGATGACACAAGTATACTGGACGTGTGAGCGTGGTGTGGTGGTGAGGGCTTGTGGTGGTGGTGGTGGTGGTGGGGGCTCGGCGGAAAGGGAAGGCAGACCAAGGGAACATTTAACTCCTTTCTCGGAGTCAGATTATGTAACTGTACTTTTGTATTAGTAATTTATTAAAGCCTAGGAAGACATAGGTAATCATTGTTTTGTTTTATACTGATAATAGATATGAAACAAATAATCTAAAACGGTATTGTGTTCTTTAATTAATGTATTTTGCACATTCAAGAAATCTCGCGACCCCCCAGAAGACTTTCGCGACACCCAGTTTGAGAAACTCTGCCTTAGAACACAAAACCTAGCAGAAAATCAGTTACTAACTCCTGTGACAGGTATCAGAAAGGATAATATGTAGATGTAGCTATTTTGTATATTTAAACATAGCAAATACCTATCCTATCCTATTATCTAAACATACAAATTACATCTACATATCTAATCATGCAAATACATCTCCCACACAATGACAGACTATTGTGATTGTACAACACAACAACAACAACCGCAGTATCAACAACACCATGCCTTCTCACTAATCAGTCATCAGGTAGTTAGAGCGGAGTCAATAGGAGGCTAGACAATTTCATGGATGGGGATGAAAGGTGGATGTAGGTAGTGTTAAGGAACAGGAACTACCACGTGCAGGTTTCGCGGCCTCTTGTAGCTTCCTTATTTTCTAATGTTCTTATGTTCTCCGTTCACAGTTCAGCGATGGACAAGAAGACGAGTACCAAGGTGGCAATCAAGAAGCTGGCGCGGCCCTTTCAGACTCACATACACGCCAAGAGAACCTACAGGGAACTACGTATGTTGAAACACATGGACCACGAGAATGTGAGTCTTTGTAGTAGCAGTAGTGGGTTTTTTTTTACCGCTTTACCGGTGAATGAGAGAGTGAGAGAGAGACCGGATGCTAAGTAAAAATTGTAATCAAGAATGTACAGACATGATTGACAGCGAGCGAAGCTCGCTGTCGCTTACCATAAGACCCGTGGAACCAAGTTTCCGCCAAAAAGTGTATAACTACTCCTAAATATTATCGGATTGAGCTGAAATTTGACATGTTAGTAGTGCTGACAAAATCAATGGGGGTCGTCGGAAGAAAATTTTTGCGTAAAATAAGCCCTTAATGAGTAAAAAGCGTAAACTACTCCTAATTATTGTCGGATTGAGCTGAAATTCGACATGCAAGTAGTGCTGTCAAAATCAACGGGGGTCTGTACAACAAACATTTTGCATAGAACAAGCCCTTAATGAGTAATTCACGTAATGAGTTAATTGGCTGGAACGTGGCTCGCTGTCACGTTCCAGCCGCAAGAACTGAGCCAAAAGCAAAGGGGCCAGAGGCTGGACGTCTATACTTGATGTATGTATATATGATACGTTAAAAGAATACCACACACACACACATACACACACACACACACACACACACACACACACACACACACACACACACACACACACACACATACACACACACACACACCAGCATCTACGTTGTTATTATTATTATTATTAGTAGTAGTAGTACGTATCATCATCATCATCATTACTATTAAAAACATCAAAGCGGCCTGTTGGTTTAGTGGTTATCAAGCTCGACTCACAACCTCAAGGTTCGAGAGGACACGGGTTCGAATCCCCCAGCTGGGAGGAGACTATTTGAGCATGTCTCCTTTCACGCTGTAACCCCCAGTGCCGTTTCTAGCCTTTTGGGGGCCCTATGCGAAATGCTGTTTGGGGGCCCTATTGTGTAAACCTATGGTGGGGAGATTCCAAGCCCTCTAAGGTGGTCCGGGGGCATGCCTTTAATATTCAAATGCATCATTCTAGTGCAGGAAAAGACTAGATTAGGAAAAAAAAGGCAGCTTGTGAGCCCTGTCAAAGCCGTCTCTATGTAATAGAGACGGCTTTGGCCCTGTGCGACTGCGTAGTTCACATATAGTAAGAAACGGCGCTGGTAACCCCTGTTGACCTAGCAGAGAAATAGTGCGGGAAGTAAGTCGAGAAGTTGTGACCTTGAAAACCTGACACGAACTAAGCTGAGAGTGGTAATCCTTCACTCCTGTAGGGGTGTGTGTGTGTGTCAGAAATGAGTACGCCACACCACGAAAGGCGGTAAACAGGTAGTACAATCATATAATAGGAAAAACTGGTTCACAAATAGGGTGGTAAATGATTGGAATGGACTCAGTCGTCAGGTGGTCAGTGCGGAGTCAATAGGGAGCTTTAAAAGGAGGCTAGACAATTTCATGGATGGGGATGAAAGGTAGAAGTAGGTAATGTTAAGTAACAGGAACTACCAAGTATAGGTCTCACGGCCTCTTGTAGCTTCCTTATGTTCTTAATAGGGTTTTCAGAGCTTTAATCGCAATACGAACATATACGCTCTATAATACGTTCTACGAATACCTACATAATAATGCTCAAATTAAATTCCTATTGTACACGATTTGAACTTTCATTTCCTGATACAGCAAAAAAAATTAAAAAAATCCCTCAACAACGATCAATCTTTCTTCCTCTTCCTCAGCTTCCTGCCGCAGTTTTCACAAGGAAGTGAATAATAACACTGCAGAGCTTTCGTTAATAGTGCGTGCGTCTGTGTGATTACAATGCAGATAATGGTTGCACGGTTTTTGGGTCACGTTTTCATTTGTGAGTCAAGGTCGGATAGAAAACACCGACTTGGCTGTCTCCCGAAAAAGCGCCGTCACGCTGGCACTTTTTCCGGGACTTTTTTTTGCCCTTTTAACCGGAACAGTTCACGCCTGCCGGTGGTAATTACACGGTGAAACTGAAGGTTGTTTTCTCCTAACCGGAATATCTTAAATATATATATAAATAGTGAAATAGACAAGGGAAGAGTAGCCAAGTCTGTTAACTAAGGAGTCTTAAGTTGAAGAAGACCTATAAAGCGATACTAATAAGCTACAAAGGTCACAAGAAGAAGAAGAAGAAGGAACACCTCACTACAGACGGTGGCAATTACACGTGGTGATAAACTGAAGGTTGTTTCATTATAATGGAGACTTGATAGACTACTTCCTCTTTACTGCCCTCTTTAATTGGGGGAAATAAAGTTATTATTATTATTATTATTATCATTTAATACACTTGACTTCGGGAAAAATCGAAATAAAGGAGCTAGGAGTAGAAATTGAGTTGTTTTATTCG
>JACEEZ010022582.1:327500-420000 GCA_016584305.1 Chionoecetes opilio
ACAAAAACTGCTGCTCCTCATTATGTCAAGAGAAGACTGTGTACTACATGAGAGAGGGCAAGGCCTTAGATCTACCGTGTGTGTGTATGTGTGTGTTTACCTAGTTGGCATGTGTATGTGTGTGCGTGTGTGTCTCGTTCATTCATGTTGTTTACTAGTTACAGGACCTTTTTTTCTTCTTTTTCTTCTTCCTTCTCATTCTTCTTCTTTCATCTTTATTCGCTTCTTCTATTTCTTCTTCATTTTCTTCTCCCCCTTCTCCTCATTCTTGTTCTTCTTCTTCTTCTCTCATTCTTCTTTTTTTAATCATTACGTATCCTCTATTTTTAGTTTTTTTATTCATATTTTTCATTTTCAAAGCCATCGTCCCCACTTTTTACCTCTTCTTCCTATTCCTCCTCTTCCTTCTTCTTCTCCTTATTCTCCTTTTATCATTATCCTCTATTTTTCGTGCTTTTTATTCATATTTATCATTTACAAACTCATCTTCCCCGTTTTTTACCTTCTCTACCTATTCCTCCTCCGTCCTCCCCCACCTCCTCTTCCTCCTCTCTCCTCCCTCGCTATACCTGGGTTTTATGTAAGGTGTCGGGAGGCCAGGTGGAATGGCTCCCCACATTCAGGTTAATCCCGTGATCACGACGCAGGGATTTACAAGACGCCTCCAGAAGCCCCGCAGCTATCTATTTGGACCCTTATATAGAGGTTGCATGATCCCCAGGCAACCAGTCAGTCAGTCTAGTTGCTTCGTCATATAGATTATAGTCTTACCAGTTGGTCAGTCAGTATAGCTTGTTTGGTAGTTAGTTCGTCGTTCAGTTTGTCAGTCAGTGTACCTTGTTTGGTAGTTAGTTTGGTTGCTTTGGTTTGTAGGTAAGCGGAAGGTCTGTTTAGTTCGTTTTCAGTCTTCAACTAAGGGCGGGCGGGCACTCAGTATGAGCGCATACCTCCGCCCGAATATTTCATCAATTGGTTGCCATGGCAACAGTTGTGATTCGATTTCATCCAAAATTAAATCAGTTCTTCCTTATACCAAATAGACTTGGTATACCAAGTTTGGTCGAAATATATTCGTAACTTTTCGAGAAATCCTGTACACTAACAAACAAACAAACAGACAGATCGGGGTGAAAACATAACCCCTCCAACTTCGTTGGCGGAGGTAATAAGTCAGTCATTCACTTAGTCTGAAATGTTGAAGAATTTGCTAACCACCAACCATTACTTCTACTTCTATTACTACTACTACCGTAGATAACAGTGAAGTCGCCACCTGCAGTGAAGTCGCCAGGCGCCAAATATTACGAATTATAGCATCACTACTGATTTGTATGTGCCACTGAAGATGTTACACAGTAGTTTATATCATAATTGTATAATCTACCCTGTTTCAGCGTTGTTTTATGCTTTGTATCTGCAAATATAACTGTTGCGCATTTTGCTTCTCACGTTTTTCTTCGCGCGATGACAGACGGTAAACAAGTAGCTTTTCGGGCGACAGGACGCAGACTTGCCAGCTCTTTCAAACTTTAATAGAATTTATTTTCACGTTGGCAGAGGAATTTTTATATATCCAAGCATCTTCCGCAGCTAATATATATAGAGACTTGTTTTACTTTACCTCTCATTTCCCTGAATTCCCCAGAGTGGCGACTCAACTGTTGGGTTAAAATACTAGCTGGCGACTTTACTGTAGTAGGTATAGTGAGGTCGATTTTATTTTTGTCATTTGTTCATTTATAGCCCTAATATGACACAGATGAAGACACAAAATGACACAGACTCTCCAGATAGTCCCTTCTAACTTTCCTGAAATCATGGATGTACGTACAAATGTAAGTATTAACGCCACCACACGTCTGTACATAACAAAGAAACGTTGAACTGGCGACTTCACTGTTATCTACGGTACCATTGAAGAGTCACGCGGATAAAACAACACTAAATGGTCGCAGCTCTGAGAAGGACCGTTTGGTCGGTGACATTGAATTACATTGCAATACTGCAATGTTATTTATTATGTTAATTATATTACTGCTATGTTGCATTATTGCAATATTGAAATAATGTTAACATTGAATTCCTTGCATATGATATTTTATGACACTGTCTCAATCTCGCATATTTCAAGAGATTCCGCGAAAACGGATTTGACCTTCAAAGTTACCACTGAATTCCTGACATAAAATTTCCTGTTATCGACACCATGGCTGTAAATCGTATATTTAACAAGTTACTCAATGCAAATGGATTTGGCTTGACACTGACCTTGAAGGTAATTTCAAGGTTATGAACTGTTTGTCTTCAGTGCACCTATAGCAAGTCTCGCCACAACTCGTCAATCCGTTCTAGAGTTATCGTGTTCACAGACAAACAGACTGAGAGACAAAACAGTGCTCCCGTTGCATTTCGTGGAAAGGTCGTAAAAAGAAACAACATTGATGGTAGAGGCGAAGTTGTCACGGAGATGATAATACAGAGTACTCTTCCTGTTCATTATTGTTGTTGTTCATAGTGGTGGTATTGCAGAATAGTGGTGGTGGTGGAGGAGAAGAGCGTGGGTGATCCTGTCTTCTTTCCGCCCACCACCATCACCACTCTTCCTCCTCCCCCCCCACCTCCTCCTCCTCCTCCTCCTCCTACTCCTCCCCCCTCCTACTCCTCCTCCTCCCCCCTCCTACTCCTCCTCCACTACTATTATACCATTCGTCCGACGTCTTTCAAGGCCACACACACACACAACCACACATAACACACACACACACAAAAACCATTAACTCTGCAGAAAGATAAATAAACTTCCCTACTTTAAATATTCGATACGCCTTGTATTTAAAGTCTCTCTCTCTCTCTCTCTCTCTCTCTCTCTCTCTCTCTCTCTCTCTCTCTCTCTCTCTCTCTCTCTCTCTCTGCCAAAAAAAATGTCAAACGTTCCTAAGCCTCTGGTTGGTTGCCCGCTGCCCAGGTGAACTAGCGTTGCCACCTCGGCTTTTCCCTTCCTGTTTTCCCATTGGTGGCTGTGCTTGTGACGTCACGGGAATCCTTAAGCGTGACATCACCGTTCTGTGAGTGACGTCAGGACACATAGGAGGCTGTAGAGAGAGAGAGAAAAAAAAAACAAGAAAATAAGGAAGCTACGATAGGCCGCGAGACCTACACGAGGTAGTCACTAACTACATCCACTTATCATACCCGTTCATGAAATTATCTAGCCTCCTTTTTAGAGAGAGAGAGAGAGAGACTTGAAATACAAGGCGTATCGGAAAATATCTTCAATCGCGAAGTTTATTGATTTTTCTGCAGAAGTAATGGTTTAGTGTGTGTTGTGTGTGTAGTAGTAGTAGTAGTAATATATTATTATTAGTAGTATCAGTAGTAGTAATATATTGGTAGTAGTAGTATCAGTAGTAGTAGTAGTATCAGTAGTAGTACTAATATGTTGGTCGTGGTGGTAGTAAGATATTCGTATGAGGTAATCTCTCTCTCAGATCAGGTAAATGCGTGCGTGCGTGCAATAATAATGAGGGTGGCGCCTTGAGTAACCCCCCCCCCCCCTCTATCCTCCTTCTGATCAATATTTCCACCATAATTATTAATGAAGCCGATGATTATGCAGAAACCTTACCAATATTTCTCTCTCTCTCTCTCTCTCTCTCTCTCTCTCTCTCTCTCTCTCTCTCTCTCTCTCTCTCTCTCTCTCTCTCTCTCTCTCTCTCTCTCTCTCTATCGCTCTGTCAAAAACATTTATTTACCCAACTATAAACCGAAGAAAATTAACATATCCCAACATCTAGGCAGAGGTCTTTTAGTGTGACTATTTTTAAAGAGCTCCCAAAAATAATATATGTAAATTACAATAATTACGTAGGATACCTCTCTCTCTCTCTCTCTCTCTCTCTCTCTCTCTCTCTCTCTCTCTCTCTCTCTCTCTCTCTCTCCTCTCTCTCTCTCTCTCTCTCTCTCTCTCTCTCTCTCTCTCTCTCTCCTCTCTCTCATGTATGTGTGTGTGTTATCTCTTTGTTCTCTCCTTCGTCAGATCATCGGCCTCCTCGATGTCTTCACGCCGTCCTCCACCTTCAAAGACTTCGTGGACGTGTGAGTACCAGCTCTCTGCTATTAACTAACCCCTTCATGCCCAGATCTTTCCTTTGATACATAAAATCATCTGTTAGCCATAAAATTACGAAAAGTAACATACCAAATTAGCTAGTGGACAGGGATACTAAACAGGTCATATCTATAAAATATTGCTTATACTCGTTAAAATCGTCTAATGGTACCCAAATTACAATAGAAATTACGTTCTGGGCCTCAAGGGGAGCAGGGAGAAAGAGGAGGGTCGAGTTATGGAACGCAGGGTAGGGAGGCGGGAAAGGGTGATGTTTACACTAGGATAAACATATAAATAGTCCTCTTATAATTATTAGGTATTTTTTAGCCTACATATTCCTCTCGTTTCCGTGTATCACTCTACGGCTGTAAGTGGTGCTTGAGGCAATAGACACGTTTCCGCGTTTGTCAAGAGTGTTCCGATGGTTTGCTGACATGTAGGCGGAGACACGTGCTTGCCTGAAGGTGAAAGGGAGAGAGAGAGAGAGAGAGAGAGAGAGAGAGAGAGAGACTTTGATCCTATCTAGACACTTTGCAAGTACCAACTACAAGGTTATTGACTACAAAGCGCCACCACGCCAGGACGAACTTGGTGGACTCGAACCGCTGACCGAATGCAGGGAAGAGAGAGAGAGAGAGAGAGAGAGAGAGATGTTAGTAGAGTTCTGCATAAACATTAGGTTTCTTTAATAATTATGGTGGAAATATTGATCAGAAGGAGGATAAAGGCAAGATGAACTGACTATTTTCTGTCATACGTATCATCTGTATATACGAGGCTGATCCCCAAACTTCCTCTTGACGTCACGCGCACCAGAGAAAATTTCAGTTAGCAGAAAAGAGACGCGTTAAAAGTCAATTGATCTCGTACGGCAACGAGGAAAAGTGTGGTTCTTTCTTTTCCTGGTCGTGTTTTACCCAAGGATAATATACGTTTATAGACAGACCAACAAACAGATAGAAAGACAAGCAGATCGACAGAAAGACAGACATAAAGATAGACAGACAGACATAAAAAAGACACATAAAAAAAGACAGACTGACATAAAAGAAGACAGACAGACATAAAACAGACGGACAAACATAAAACAGACAGACAGACATAAAACAGACAGACAACATAAAACAGACAGACAGACATAAAAAAGACAAAAAAAGACAGACATAAAACAGACAGACAGACATAAAACAGACAGACAGACATAAAACAGACAGACAGACATAAAACAGACAGACAGACATAAAACAGACAGACAGACAGACATAAAACACAGACAGACATAAAACAGACAGACAGACATAAAACAGACAGACAGACATAAAACAGACAGACAGACATAAAACAGACAGACAGACATAAAACAGACAGACAGACATAAAACAGACAGACAGACATAAAACAGACAGACAGACATAAAACAGACAGACAGACATAAAACAGACAGACAGACATAAAAACAGACAGACAGACATAAAACAGACAGACAGACATAAAACAGACAGACAGACATAAAACAGACAGACAGACATAAAACAGACAGACAGACATAAAACAGACAGACAGACATAAAACAGACAGACAGACATAAAACAGACAGACAGACATAAAACAGACAGACAGACATAAAACAGACAGACAGACATAAAACAGACAGACAGACATAAAAGAAGACGACAAAACAAAGACAGACATAAAACAGACAGACAGACATAAAACAGACAGACAGACATAAAACAGACAGACAGACATAAAACAGACAGACAGACATAAAACAGACAGACAGACATAAAACAGACAGACAGACATAAAACAGACAGACAGACATAAAACAGACAGACAGACATAAACAGACAGACGACAAAGACAGACAACATAAAACAGACAGACATAAAACAGACAGACAGACATAAAACAGACAGACAGACATAAAACAGACAGACAGACATAAAAACAACAGACAGACATAAAACAGACAGACAGACATAAAACAGACAGACAGACATAAAAGACAGACAGACAGACATAAAACAGACAGACAGACATAAAACAGACAGACAGACATAAAACAGACAGACAGACATAAAACAGACAGACAGACACAAAAACAGACAGACAGACACAAAAACAGACAGACAGACACAAAAACAGACAGACAGACACAAAACAGACAGACAGACACAAAAACAGACAGACAGACACAAAAACAGACAGACAGACACAAAACAGACAGACAGACACAAAACAGACACAGACATAAAACAGACAGACATAAAACAGACACAGACAGACATAAAACAGACACAGACAGACATAAAACAGACAGACACATAAAAAAGACAAACACATAAAAAGACAGACAGACAGACAGACAGACATAAAAAAGACAGGGAGACAGACAGACAACAAAAACAGACAGACAGACAAAAACAGACAGACAGACATAAAAAAACAGACAGACATAAAAAACAGACAACAGACAAACATAAAAAAACAGACAGACAGACATAAAACAGACACAGACAGAACATAAACAGACAACAACACAATAACAAAAGACAGACTAAAATCAGACAACAGTAAAAAAGCACGACTAGACGACACTAAAACAAACACCAGACAAAAAAACATAATAACCACAAGTTAGGCTGTTACTTGTGTCGACTTGGTGGATTTACGACGTAAAATGGTAGCACTCAGATGTCTCACCTTTTAGTAGAATATAATCGAACAAGTCGTGGCTGGTGACTGGTGATAATGAAAGTGTGTAGGGAGGAAGGCTGATAGCAGACAGCAAATGGGAGAAGGAAGAAAAAGAAGCCAAATTTAGAGAGTAGTTAAGTGTGACGGATGGTGAAAAGAGTAATGCTGAGAATGACGGAAATGAAAGAGATGGAGAGAGAAGAGAGAAAGGTGGTGGGTGGAGGCGGAGGATGGGAGGAAGGAAGAGAGAATGGGATAGCAGAGAGTGTATTAGTAGAGCTGGATAGTGGTGTTGAAAAGAGTGTAGGTAGAAATGAAAGTGAGTGGGAGTGAAGGGAGTAGGAGAAGGATTGAGTAGTGGTAGAAGAAGAAAGTGGGAGAGAGACGAGGTGAAAAATAGAGTAGACAATAGGCTGAATAAGAGCAGTTAAAAAAAAAGTGGAAAAACTGACACTAAAGCTCAAAAAGTCACAGGGCGCACCCTACATAATAGCCTCTCTCTCTCTCTCTCTCTCTCTCCTCTCTCTCTCTCTCTCTCTCTCTCTCTCTCTCTCTCTCCTCTCTCTCTCTCTCTCTCTCTCTCTCTCTCTCTCTCTCTCTCTCTCTCTCTCTCTCTGCATCATGTCTTCTCATTTAAAAGTATTATAATTATTTTTATTATTATTAGTGTTGTTACTCATTACTATAATTATTTTACATATTCATTTATTTGTCTATTTATTTAATGCTTTATGGTATTGTTGTTGCTTTTTGTGATCCTCCTCTCGTCACCCCGGTACCTGGAACTGTCGCCGATCGGAACTCTCGCCGCCGTCGTCGAGTGTTTTATTACAGGACCCAATATATACATTTAATCAAGTGTTACCCGTGTTTCTGCATTCAGGGATGAAATACTATCGTTAGCTTGATCAGTTAGGTTAGATTAGGTGCCATTGTCCAGGTTAGGTTAAAATTTCCACGTCGACGAGAGTTCTAGTTTGTTGTTTCGGCGAGAATTCCCATCGGCGACAGTTCCATAAACCGTCACCCCCACCACGACTACTGATAACAATAACAACTAATACTATGTCTATGATCACTCAAACACCTTTTCTTCTTCATGTCTACGTGGATATTAGGAGAATAAAGTATGTATAACACTACCTGCCACACCCTCCTACACACACGCACACGCACACACACACACACACACACACACACACACACACACACACACACACCACACACACACACACACACACACACACACACACACACACACACACACACACACACACACACACACCTCAAACACACACACATACCGACACGATGGTCAAGTTGATAGCGTGCTGGCCTGCCATTCTGTGGTAGATGGTTCGAATCCTCACTGCTCCCGGGGATTTTTCACTGACAAATTCGGGCGGTTGCTGTCCTCCTTGTGCAAGGGGATGGGGTTGTGTGGTGGGTGAGGTCCCAGCATTACCCAAAGATCGGTAATAATGAGCTCCAAAGTTCGCAATGGGAGGGTGAAACTGGCGATCGCGAGTCTATTTCGCGAATGATTTCTCTTTCTTCTGTTCGTCATAGCTACTTCGTCATTGGCGCCACACATACGTCGTGGCTGGCGGGGCGGGGGGTTGGGGTGGTGGTCAGGGAGGGGAGGGGAGGGGTTGTGCGGTAGGGGAGTTAGTGGTGGGGGAGGTAGTAGTGGTGACTGGTAGGCGGCTAGTGGACTGGTTACGGATATTTTGGTTGGGAGACACTGCCTGGCGCCACCACCCTTTCTCCTCCCTGCCCCCTTCTTCTTCTTCTTACTGCTCTTCTTCTTCTTACTGCTTCTTCTTCTTCTTACTGCTTCTTCTTCTTCTTACTGCTTCTTCTTCTTACTGCTGCTTCTTCTTCTTACTGCTGCTTCTTCTTACTGCTTCTTCTTCTTACTGCTTCTTCTTCTTACTGCTTCGTCTTCTTACTGCTTCTTCTTCTTACTGCTTACTGCTTCTTCTTCTTCTCTTTCTTCTTACTGCTTCTTTCTTCTTACTGCTTTCTTCGTTCTTTTCTTACTGCTCTTCTTCCTTACTGCTTCTTCTTCTTACTGCTTCTTATGCTTCTCTTCTTACTGCTTCTTCTTTCTTAGCTGTTCTTCTTCTCTTCTTTTACTTGCTTTCTTCTTCTTACTGCTTCTTCTTCTTACTGCTTCTTCTTCTTCTTACTGCTTCTTCTTCTTCTTACTGCTTCTTCTTCTTACTGCTTCTTCTTCTTCTTACTGCTTCTTCTTCTTACTGCTTCTTCTTCTTCTTACTGCTTCTTCTTCTTCTTACTGCTTCTTCTTCTTACTGCTTCTTCTTACTGCTTCTTCTTCTTCTTACTGCTTCTCTCTTACTGCTTCTTCTTCTTACTGCTTCTTCTTCTTTCTTACTGCTTCTTCTTCTTCTTACTGCTTCCTTACTGCTTTCTTCTTACTGTCTTCTTTTTCTTCTTCTTACTGCTTCTTCTTCTTACTGCTTCTTCTTCTCTGTTCTGCTTCTTTTTTCTTACGCTTTTCTTACTGCTTCTTCTTCTTACTGCTTCTTCTGTCTTTCTTACTGCTTCTTGCTTCTTACTCTTCTTACTTTTTCTTTACTGCTTTTCTTCTTACTGCTTCTTCTTCTCTTACTGCTTCTTCTTCTTCTTACTGCTTCTTCTTCTCTTACTGCTTTCTTCTTCTTACTGCTTCTTCTTTCTTACTCTGTCTTCTTCTTCTTCTCTTTACTCTTCTGTCTTCTTCTTACTGCTTCTTTCTTTTACTGCTTCTTCTTTTCTTACTTGCTTCTTCTTCTTACTGCTTCTTCTTCTTCTTACTGCTTCTTCTTCTCTTCTTCTTTCTTCTCTTACTGCTTCTTCTTTTCTTACACTGCTTTCTTCTTACGCTTTCTTCTTACTGCTTCTTCTTCTTCTTACTGCTTCTTCTTCTTCTTCTTACTGCTTCTTCTTCTTACTGCTTCTTCTTCTTCTTACTGCTTCTTCTTCTTCTTACTGCTTCTTCTTCTTACTGCTTCTTCTTCTTCTGCCTTTCTTCTTCTTCTTACTGCTTCTTCTTCTTCTTACTGCTTCTTTTTCTTCTTACTGCTTCTTCTTCTTACTGCTGCTTCTTCTTTACTGCTTCTTCTTCTTACTGCTTCTTCTTCTTCTTACTGCTTCTTCTTCTTCTTACTGCTGCTTCTTCTTCTTACTGCTCTTCTTCTTCTTACTGCTTCTTCTTCTTCTTACTGCTTCTTTTTCTTCTTCTTACTGCTTCTTCTTCTTCTTACTGCTTCTTCTTCTTACTGCTTCTTCTTCTTACTGCTTCTTCTTCTTCTTACTGCTTCTTCTTCTTACTGCTTCTTCTTCTTACTGCTTCTTCTCTTCTTATGTCTTCTATGCTTCTTCTACTGCTCTTCTTCTTCTTTCTTACTGCTTCTTTTTCTTACTGCTGCTTCTTCTTCTTCTTACTGCTTCTTTTCTTCTTACTGCTTCTTCTTCTTACTGCTTCTTCTTCTTACTGCTTCTTCTTCTTACTGCTTCTTCTTCTTACTGCTTCTTCTTCTTCTTGCTGCTGCTTCTTCTTCTTCTTACTGCTTCTTCTTCTTACTGCTTCTTCTTCTTCTTACTGCTTCTTCTTCTTACTGCTTCTTCTTCTTACTTCTTCTTCTTCTTACTGCTTCTTCTTTTTACTGCCTCTTCTTCTTCTTCTTGTGACCTTTCTCGCTTAGTATCGCTTCCTAGGTCCTCTTCAAACTTCGTCTTCTCCTTAGTTAACATATTACCTGTTAACTCTTCCCTTGGTTATTTCACCTGGGATACTAAAACATATTCATTCGTTTAGTTTTGGTCCTTATACTGACATTCCTAATTCATTGTCTCCTGTGTGTCTCCCTGTCTTCCCATCGAGGCCTCGCACGTCCTCTACACTCTCAGAAATAAGGGGTATATTAAGGGTAGAATTGTTACATCGCACCACCACTACCCTTTTTAAACCCTATGTCCAGGCTGGAGGGTAGATGCTGCCGATTATACCCTTTATCTACCCTTTATCTACCCTTTTTAGACGAGAGGCTTGGAAAAGGGTATAGTTGCGTCGATCCGAAAGGGTATATTTGTAAGGGTAGAAAAAGGGTAGCAGTATTTCATCACTACAAACACCCTTTTTCTACCCATTTCTTACCCTTTTTTTCTAAGAGTGTACCGCCCTGACTTGTTCCATGGCTTAGTTCATTACCTGTTCAACCTGTGTGTCTACTTTCTATCTGTCCTGGTTTTTTCTCCCTTTTTTTCCGTCCACCATTGCCTGTCACCTATTGTATTTACTGTTTTCTCCTTGTATTTGCTCTCTCTCTCTCTCTCTCTCTCTCTCTCTCTCTCTCTCTCTCTCTCTCTCTCTCTCTCTCTCTCTCTCTCTCTCTCTCTCTCTCTCTCTCTCTCTCTCTCTCTCTCTCTCATTTTGATATATTTCATTTCCTATAATAGATAAGACGTCGTTTACGATGTTATAAAGTGTATAAAATTGATAGCACATAGATAGTGAAGCCGACAGAACGACAGCACAGGATAGGAAACGAGAGCTAGGCAGACAGACAGAGAACGGCGTGGAGATTATAAGCAATATATAAGATTGAAATGTAAAGAAAAAATAGGTAGTCCCATTTTGTCATTTATAGTCAATCGGAAGAGAGAGAGAGAGAGAGAGAGAGAGAGAGAGAGAGAGAGAGAGAGAGAGAGAGAGAGAGAGAGAGAGAGAGAGAGAGAGAGAGAGAGAGAGAGAGAGAGAGAGAGAGAGAGAGAGAGAGAGAGAGAGAGACCGCAGTGGACTAGCAATGGCTGATAGTGATCGATATTAGTATTATAAGAGTGGAGGTGATGGTGGTCCCCGCTCCCAGATTATACCTTGGGCGTGAGGCGTGACCTTCATGTTCTAGGGGGAGAAGGGGAAGAGGAGGAAGGATTGATGTGACCTCCTTAACTGAACTGCTTTTCCTGACCTATTCAATTTGTGAAGAGAAATAAAACTTTGTGTGTGTGTTAGTCAATAAATAATTAGTCATCTCACAATTACTTGAAAAACACCCAATCTCCTTTATCAACCTTGTTACTTCCTTACTTACTACTTAATTTAACTGCTTTTCCTGATCTATTGAATTTGTGAAGAGAAATAAAACTGTGTGTGTGTTAGTCATCTCACAATGACTTGAAACACCCATCACCTATCTCAACCTTGTTACTTACCATGATTACAACTACTTACACCCGTCTTTATAGTCTTATTAACTCATTATCGAATCAGGTGACATCAGCAAACCAAGGTCAGCCACGGCACTACCCTTGACGATTGTTTATTCATCTTGTCACTTATACATGCAGCGTGTCTCCAGTCTTAACGCCTTCCAAAGACCACTGTATACAAAAAAAAGAGGAGGAGAAGGAAGAGAGGAGGAGGGAGGAGAATAATAATGCAATGAGGAGGAGGAGGAGGAGGAGGAGGAGGAGGAAAACGAGAAATGCAAGGGTATAATTATAGTAGTCTTTGCCCCTTCCCATGGTACTCAAGTAGGGGAGGCATGATAACCCGTCACGCCTTGCTGTTGCTCTTATGCTAACAGAGAGACTTGCTTCGGCTTCCCTGTATACCACTAATCCCACCGCTGCCACCAATTGTGTACAACTAACCTACATAGAAGTTTTTATGGTGGTAAGAAGAAGAGTTGTTGTTACTATTATTATTATTATTATTATTATTATTATTATTACTACCTTGTCTTCTGTTTCTTCTGTCTGAATTTTTCGTTTCTGTACTTTTATCGTTGTCTAACTAACTAACCTACATAGAAGTTTTTATATAGGTTAGAAGAAGAGTTATTGTTACTACTATTATTATTATTATTACCTTGTTTTCTTTTCTTAGTTTTGTTCTTTTATGTACCTCTATCGTTATCCTGCAGAGGCTAACGAGACGGTAGTGCTCGGGGCGGGTTATTAGCAGGAGTGTACGTGAGAACATAAAATAAGGAAGCTACAAGAGGCCGCGAGACCTACACGTGGTAGTTCCTGTCAAGATCAATAGACTTTTAAAATGTCTATTAATCTTGGTTCCTGTATTATGTACGTATATGTGTACGTACATGTGAGTGTGTGTGTGTAGTATTGACGCGCCTCTCGGGGGAAGCTTTACAAGTGGTCATTACAGGTTTGTGCCGTGTGTGGCCTTGTAACACTGACCTAGGTAGGGTAGCAGGCCAGGCAGGTTACAGGTAGGTAGGCCGTTCAGCAGGTGGTGTGGTACTGGTGGTGGGGGTGAGTAGGGGAGAAGGCGGGGGCTCGATGACGGCGGGAACAAGACTACTCTTTTTTTAATGAGGTGAAAAGTCCTGACCTTGCTGCTGACTGACTGATATTTGATGCCAGGAGAAGGGAATACTACGCTTCTTCTAAATTTCACTATTTTATCACAGTTAACCATATTATCAGGTAAATATAGGCATAATTTTAAGCATGAGACCTTCAGATAGAGTATAATTTTCGCCTCGTTAAAAAAAATAGACTATAGACATTATTGTTATGCTCTGAAACAATGTACCCAAGTGAAATAAATAGCCAAGAGAAGAGTTGACAAGATTGTTAACTAAGGAGACGAAGTTGAGGAGGACCTATGAAGCGATACTATCTATATACATAAGCGTCAAAGGTCACAAGAAGAAAAATAAGAAGTGACCAGCCCTTATAATGTGTGGTATGATGGAGGGCTTCTACAGATTGCTTGGTGAGTGACTGAGTGTATCTGTGTTGTGTTATCACGTCAGTCATTCTTATCAATGGGGTGAACGTGATTTAAAGACATGCGCACTGCAGTATCATCACGCGCCGGTGTTTCGAAATGTGTCACTGATCGTACCCACAGTGTGATCCGCCTGCCCCACCGTGGGTTTTTGTAGGGCGTGGGTATTAGCCTCATCATCACTCATACTGTTAAACTGTTTATCTTTAAATCGTGACATCAGTGTTATGGAAGACTGTCATCCTTGGTTTGTCCTCAGGCTTGGGGTGCGTGGCAATAAAGCTAAACAAGATGATCCAGGGGTGACGTGATCGCGCTAATATTCTTCTTAATACTCCCCCCCCCCGTTAATACTCCCGCCCTTCCTCGGCTCACCTCTTCATGACTCCCTCCTCACCTCCGCTTCGTTGTAACACCTAAACACACGACTCATGCTGCGGCCAAACATCGTACTGACCTATTGCGATAATCCACGTGCCAATACAGCAATAGTGACACCGATTTTACCCCTCTCCCCCCCCCTCTCCCCCCTCCCTCTCTCTCTCTCTCTCCCTCCTCCTCCCTCTCTCTCTCTCTCTCTCTCTCTCTCTCTCTCTCTCTCTCTCTCTCCTCTCTCTCTCTCTCTCCTCTCTCTTCTCTCTCTCTCTCTCTCTCTCTCTCTCTCTCTCTCTCTCTCTCTCTCTCTCTCTCTCTCTCTCTCTCTCTCTCTCTCTCTCTCTCTCTCTCTCTCTCTCTCTCTCTCTCTCTCTCTCTCTCTCTCTCTCTCTCTATGGCATTACTGTTCATGAGTTCTGGTATCGTCGAGTTCACAAATAGGGTGCTAAATGATTGGAATGGACTCAGTCGTCAGGTGGTTAGTGCAGAGTCAATAGGGAGTTTTATAAGGAGGTTAGACAGCTTTAAGGATGGGGATAAAAGGTGGATGTAGCCTGTAGGTAGTGTTAAGTAACAGGAACTACCACGTGTAGGTCTCGCGGCCTCTTGTAGCTTCCTTATTTTCTTATATTCTTATGAGTATAGACACATTATTGCAGCAGAGATGAGTTGCCCTATGAGAGACCTGCTGACCTGACCTCTTCTACAGGTATCTGGTGACGCCGCTAATGGGAGCTGACCTCAACAATATAGTGAAAACCCAAAAGTTGACATGATGACCATGTACAGTTCCTCATCTACCAGGTCTTACGAGGGCTCAAGTACATCCACTCAGCTGGCATCATACACAGGGTGAGTCAGGAGTTGGCACCACCATTTATCCTGCTTCCCAATCACTCAGGCACTCACTCACTCACCACACACCGCCACTCACCACTCTCACTTCCTCTCTCTGCTCTGTACAGGATTTATTTGTTTGTCATCAGTTATTTCTTTTACAGAGTTACCTCATGAAAACCATTTATTGATGCCATTTAAGGTTTTTTTCATAACATCAGTCATTCTCCACAAACATGTGGGGCGGCATTTAGCCTGATACGTACAACTTTTTTTGATCTTGCATTTACTGAATATACAAAATAGATATACTCCATTGCTATATTTGCTATATGATAAGTTTGCAAATCGGACTACAGCAATTATTTTTTGTATTATGTACTCATTTTTATTTCTTCAATAGATAATAAGTATTTTACAAATGACCGAAAAGATTAACCGAGTATTTGGTGACAATTTTTGTGGTGAATTCAAACAGTTGGTAGACTTCATTAAAACATATTATTAATTTCACGTACAAAATACATCTACATGTTATCTAATCATACAAATACATCTCCCGCACCCATCCTTCCCTACCCCAGGACCTCAAACCCAGCAACATAGCCGTCAATGAAGACTGTGAACTCAAGATTCTGGACTTTGGACTCGCCAGACCCACGGAGTCAGAAATGACGGGCTATGTGGCCACCCGGTGGTACCGCGCCCCGGAGATCATGCTTAACTGGATGCATTACAATCAGACGGGTGAGTACAGACTTGAATCAGGATTGTTGTTTTAATAACTTAATTGTCTGAGTTGGTGACACTTGTGACTGGCTGCTTGAGTCTTTAAACCCATAGAAATAAAGACAGGAAGACACACACAAACACACATTGACACACACACACACACACAAAACAAAACAAAAAAACTAGATAAATACAACTAGGTGAATACACAAATACGATATATGAATGTAGTCAGAAGTGGAAAATGGCATTTGATACTAAAAATCGCAATGTTTAAAGATTAGATCACAAATAGGATGAGATGGAGTTACAAAATGAGAAACAAGACAAATCTTTATGCAGTTTACACACAGAATATACAATTGAATAGAAGAAAGAGAGAACAAAAATGGCTTTCGTGTTACAGTGGACATCTGGTCCGTGGGTTGCATCATGGCCGAGCTGCTTACTGGGAGGACACTCTTCCCTGGCGCTGACCGTATCCTTTTGTTCATATATGTACAGTAGTCTTTTGTCCATATACAGTAGTCTTTTGTCCATATACAGTAGTCTTTTGTCCATATACAGTAGTCTTTTGTCCATATACAGTAGTCTTTTGTCCATACACAGTAGTTTTTTGTCCATATACAGTAGTCTTTTGTCCATACACAGTAGTTTTTTGTCCATATACAGTAGTCTTTTGTCCATATACAGCAGTCTTTTGTCCATATACAGTAGTCTTTTGTCCATATACAGTAGTCTTTTGTCCATATACAGCAGTCTTTTGTCCATATACAGTAGTCTTTTGTCCATATACAGTAGTCTTTTGTCCATATACAGTAGTCTTTTGTCCATATACAGTAGTCTTTTGTCCATATACAGTAGTCTTTTGTCCATATACAGTAGTCTTTTGTCCATATACAGTAGTCTTTTGTCCATATACAGCAGTCTTTTGTCCATATACAGTAGTCTTTTGTCATATACAGTAGTCTTTTGTCCATATACAGTAGTCTTTTGTCCATATACAGTAGTCTTTTGTCCATATACAGTAGTCTTTTGTCCATATACAGTAGTCTTTTGTCCATATACAGTAGTCTTTTGTCCATATACAGTAGTCTTTTGTCCATATACAGTAGTCTTTTGTCCATATACAGCAGTCTTTTGTCCATATACAGCAGTCTTTTGTCCATATACAGTAGTCTTTTGTCCATATACAGCAGTCTTTTGTCCATATACAGTAGTCTTTTGTCCATATACAGTAGTCTTTTGTCCATATACAGTAGTCTTTTGTCCATATACAGTAGTCTTTTGTCCATATACAGTAGTCTTTTGTTCATATACAGTAGTCTTTTGTCCATATACAGTAGTCTTTTGTCCATATACAGCAGTCTTTTGTCCATATACAGCAGTCTTTTGTCCATATACAGTAGTCTTTTGTCCATATACAGCAGTCTTTTGTCCATATACAGTAGTCTTTTGTCCATATACAGCAGTCTTTTGTCCATATACAGCAGTCTTTTGTCCATATACAGCAGTCTTTTGTCCATATACAGTAGTCTTTTGTCATATACAGTAGTCTTTTGTCCATATACAGCAGTCTTTTGTCCATATACAGTAGTCTTTTGTCATATACAGTAGTCTTTTGTCCATATACAGCAGTCTTTTGTCCATATACAGTAGTCTTTTGTCCATATACAGTAGTCTTTTGTCATATACAGCAGTCTTTTGTCCATATACAGAGTCTTTTGTCCATATACAGCAGTCTTTTGTCCATATACAGTAGTCTTTTGTCCATATACAGCAGTCTTTTGTCCATATACAGCAGTCTTTTGTCCATATACAGTAGTCTTTTGTTCATATACAGTAGTCTTTTGTTCATATACAGTAGTCTTTTGTCCATATACAGCAGTCTTTTGTCCATATACAGTAGTCTTTTGTCCATATACAGTAGTCTTTTGTCCATATACAGCAGTCTTTTGTCCATATACAGTAGTCTTTTGTCCATATACAGTAGTCTTTTGTCCATACACAGTAGTCTTTGGTTCCTCATGTTAACCATCACGGGGTGTTATTGGCCCTGTCCTCACCACTAGATTGAGCTGCCACTTCATGCTACATCATAAAGCTGAGATCCCCTGTCACACTATCCAGTACAGTGATACCTTGCAACTTGAATGTCCCTTATTGGTCTTAAATTTTGGTAATGATCAGAACGAAATTTGGTACAGAACAGCAAATACCCTTACTCATTCCCCCCCAAAATACCCTTACTCATTCCCCAGAAAATACCCTTACTCATTCCCCCCAAAAATACCCTTACTCATTCCCCCCCAAAATACCCTTACTCATTCCCCCCCAAAATACCCTTACTCATTCCCCCCCAAAATACCCTTACTCATTCCCCCCCAAAATACCCTTACTCATTCCCCCCCAAAATACCCTTACTCATTCCCCCCAAAATACCCTTACTCATTCCCCAGAAAATACCCTTACTCATTCCCCCCAAAAATACCCTTACTCATTCCCCCCCAAAATACCCTTACTCATTCCCCCCCAAAATACCCTTACTCATTCCCCCCAAAATACCCTTACTCATTCCCCCCCAAAATACCCTTACTCATTCCCCCCAAAATACCCTTACTCATTCCCCTCAAAAAATACCCTTACTCATTCCCCAAAAATCATACTTGATAGGCTGAGATGTCCGCACTAAGGTAAATGCAGTAATATTTTCATTTTATTACATTGTTTTATTGTTTTCGTTGTATTTATTTATTATTTTGGGTATTTAACTTGTGATATCTTACATAAAATTAGGTGTATTTATGGTAAAAAAAAAAAATCGAAATGGGTTTTTGGGAGTCCGGGAACAGATTATTTCACTTTCCATTATTTCTTATGGGGAAATTTGCTTTGGAATTCGAACTGCCTCTTGGAATTAATTATGTTAGAGTTCCAAGGTATCACTGTTGTTTGTTTTCCCTCCATTGTGCTAGGTTTATTCCTTGCTGTCATGTATGCTATTATTCCTGTACCAACTGTTGTATCTGAGGCCAAGATTTGCTGCACAGTATTGTTGGTTTGACAGTGCTTAATATCTTAGCATTACCCTCACCCAAAGACATAGAGACGTGAGCTCCCAATGTGCAGCGTCCCTGTGCATTCGGTCAGCGGTTCGAGTCCGCCTAGTTCATGCTGACGTGGCGGCGCTTTGTATAGTCAATAACCTTGTAGTTGGTACTTGCAAAGTGTCTAGATAGGATGAAAATCTTATCTTATCTCACCCAAAGACAGATTGATATTGGGGTAAAAGTGTAACATACGAACAAATTGATGTGTGGGGCTAGTGTGTTTTCCCCCAATAACTTTTATTATTTGTTCTCAATACCTGTTTTATATAATCATGTATCATGTAGAGATTGTTTTGATATCTGAAGTGTGTTAGTGGTGGTGTGTCTTGAAACTTTTATTAGAGTGAGATTTCTTTTATTTTTAACTGATTATTTTGTATCTTCAGGTATCTTCAGGTTCAGATCTTTGTGTAAATAATGTCCTTTGTTGTTTATTTAATATTTAACACTGACTATTTTGTATCTTCAGGCTCAGATAATGGTAATGTAAATAACTGGTGTATAACTTATTGCTTTTCAGAGACGTGTTTGGGAAAATATTGCGACAGAAACTTTTCATGCACATATTTCTTTTTAAACTGGATATTGTTTGTTACACTCTTCATCCTACTCTGCATCGTCATCATTACTGCACTCAGCATGCACAAACCTGCACCTCACCTTATACATATCTTTTGTGCACCCTTATATGGTGATTCTACCCCACAACCCACAACCCATCCCTTCTGCCTGGCATGATATATGAACTTTATGTGATGTCTTAACTTATATTGTGATGGTGACTTACCCCTATTGTGATGGTTCAGTCTGAGAGTCTGACCACCACCCACAAAGCGGCATGGCCAGCCTCAAGTTTCCATATGAAGATTTTGGTCAGTTCGTGCATTTTGACTATTATAAGGCCAGGTATTTTATGTTGGTTTTAATAATTGATTAACTGGTTTGTTCATATTTCTTAAATTGTTACAGCCTTTTTTTTCAACAATTGTTATTGTAGGGAATGTTCTAAATGTTCTTGTAGGGGAAACACTTTGTGAATCGAATTATTTGATGTTACATCACATTGCAAGAAGCCTGTTGTTGCATAATGAGTGTAGTCTTGCAGGGCTGTGAGGACCATTTTTGTTGTGAGTACCAGGGAAAAGTTGATATAGGTAATCTTTATAACAAGGGAGGCTGTGCTCTTGTATGAGTATCCATACTCCTCACAGTGTATTTATTGTCGTGTGTGTGTGTGTGTCATTCACCCATGGTCTTGTCCACGCGAGTCGGACTCGCGATCGCCAGTTTCACCCTCGCGGAGCGAGCTTGGAGCTCATTATTACCGATCTTTGGGTAAGGCTGGGACCTCACACACCACACCCCTTGCTCAAGGGGGCCAGTAACCGCCCGAATTAGTCAGTGAAAAATCTGTGTGTGTGGGTGTGTGCATGTGTTTTGCTTGTGTGTGTGTGTTTGTGTTTGTGGTCTGTCTCATTGTTGTCTAGTCTGTCTGTGTTTGTATGTTCAGCTGTCTGTCTTTGTTCAAGTACTGAAGTCCTCGCATGTTGTTGTTGTTTGGCCCTTAGTGAAAACATAGATATTCAGCAGCTCAATCTTATCATGGAACTGCTTGGGACGCCCCCTCAGGAGTACCTCAACCGCATCACCTCCGAGTCGGTAAGTCTAGTCTATCATTCCCTCCCTCCCCCTGGGCTCTCCTATCACTCCCTCCCTCATACCTCAAAAAGACAAGAAAATATGACAAGAAAAATCTGCACTTCCACAATCTTCTGTATCTCAAAGGCAGCTCTCTAACCAGCATCTTTGTCCCCTTGTAACTTTTGTGTTGTTTCCTGTGGCCTTGGAAGATGTGTGTTTGTCTGTATGGGGAGCATGTCAGAATGGGTGAGCTCTTGGTTAACTCTACTAAAAAAAAAAAATTCCCTGGTTGTTCCCCTTATAGAGTCTTAGAGATAAGAATATAAGGAAGCTACAAGAGGCATTGAGACCTACACAAGGTAGTAGTTCCTGTTACTTAATACTACCTACAATTCTACATCCACCTTTCACCCCCATCCATTAAATTATCCAGCCTCCTTTTAAAGCTCCCTAATGACTCCGCACTAACCACTTGTCTACTGAGTCCATCCCAATCATTTACCACCCTTATCCATAAACCTATGATAGGAAAGTTCTGTTAGTAGCGATTTAGATCCAGGAGTGAAATGTAACTCAAAAATGTATTATGGCCAACTAGATTGTGGCTTTGAAGTGGATCTTAACACACTAATGCTGACCCAGGTATGTGAACTGTAAAGGCCCTGTACATGTGTTGCTTGGGAAGGTTTGCCGAGGAATGTCTAACCCCTTCACGCCCAGATCTTTCCTTTGCTATAAAAAAATGTATGTTGTCGAGCCATAAAATTTCAAAAAGTAACTGAATATACTAAATTACGTATTCGACAAGGATACTAAACAGGTCATATCTATAAAATATTGCTTATATTCACTAAAAATCATACAATGGTACCCAAATTACAATGGAAATTACGTTCTGGGCCTCAAGGGGTTAAATGTGCTTATCTTTAAATTGAGGTTAACACGGTTGATTTGTTCCATGGTGCTGGGATACGGGTTATTGGAAAGGAAAATTGATGTAAACATTGATATACGTTATTCACTTATTTTGCAAGGTGTTTTGTTGGTATGATATTATTTTTACTGTATTAAGATGGTGGAATGGCTAATGCAATAAGTACCTACAATGCCTGGTTATTATATAGAAATAAAATGTATTTAATATTCATTGCTAAACCCAACTTGCACATTAAATTCCGCTCTTCGTAATGTCTGTCACTTCTTGGTTATCTTCCGGTGCACTGTATACATTTTTAAGATAATGGTGGCGGAATTGTGTTACATATTAATTTTAGCACATTAAGAATTTGTGCATGCATTCCTTTTTTCCTTTGTTTCTCCCAAGCTGGTGGAGGCATGTATTTATATATCTTTCTGTTGGCCAACCTGATCGTTAGGTTTTCCCTTAGCCTCTGTATCAGACATAGACCAACTCAACAAGATCATGAAGCTGGTGGGGACGCCAAGGCAGGATCTTGTTGATAAGCTCTCCAGCGATGAGGTTAGTTGCCCTGCTTGGCGAGGCACATCAATGACCGCCACTCAAGCCTCCATATCCTCCACACACACGCCTCTTTGTGACAGTTATGTGCTTCAATTAATCCCAGTAACACACACACTGGATATTGAGAAATGTCACTATAGTCGGACCGACTTAAACTGGTGGTCCGGGTTGAGTCGTCCGAGGCCTCCAGCTGTATAATAATTATGTTAAAAGTGTATCAATCCGTGTATATATCTATTGTGATGCCTTTTACAAATCACAAAAGTTAAGCTCAATTATTATCAATATGTGGCAATGGCGCATTCCTGAGCTCAGACCCAGACCGCCAGTTGAAGCCGGTCGGACTTTAACTGTGAATTAATACATTTAGGTCATTAGATTAAACACGATACAGAAAAGGTGCTTTATTTGCAACTTCAGCCGATACAAGGTGAGTCCGGAAGAAAAGTAGCAGGTAAATTGTATGCGTTTGTTTTGTTCTTGCAGCAGGAAAGCTGTTGCCCTGGGTGTGATTTTGCCCATGCTTATGTCCTGTCATTATAGGAGTCCAGGACACTGAAATGCATCAGTGGCATCCTAAAATGTCTCGACCTTACCGTGTTCCATCACTTATCAGCAAATGAATGAGGAACTTTCTGAAAAGCTAATCGCCACCAGATGTCTCTAGCGCTGTCACTTCTGCACTTTGAGCCTGAATGATCTATCAATTACCGTAAATTCCGTGCTTCTTTGGGGCATATCAGAATTACACTTCAATACAAAAACAAATTTCTAATACAAATGTAGTTTAGTCAAAGCGCAAAAAAAGTGACAACGCTAGAGAAATCTGGTAGCGTTAGCTTTGAAAGTGCCCCATACGTAATGCATACAAAAGGCTGCATGTCCCCGCCAAGGCTTATGCTTCCTACGCATGACCTGCTTGCTTTTTTGCATTCTATTTGATGTCCCATAACAGCTTTTCTTGAAACATCATTTCATGCAGTTTTATGCAGTCATAGAAATATAAAACTACATAGACTATTGTAATTTTTTTTTCTTCAATATTTTTTTATTTTATTCGAATAGGACTTATAAACTAGATTTCTTCTCTGGTAGATGGTTTTCTTGATTAATAATGCTTCTGTATGTCCACTTGATAGATTTAACAGCTGTTTTTCATGAGTTTAGGTGTGTGGGTAATTTCAGTCTTCTTATATTCTTTTAACACTAATTCATTCATAGGCAAAAACAGGTTAAATTAAAAGTGTACAATAGATAAACTGAATTTGCCTCCTGTGGACTTAATCTGTGTGGCTCTGGGCTCTAACCTGCGTTGTAGCCGCCTTAACCCACTGTCTCAGATATTGACCAACTAACGCGCATCCTGGTGCTGGCTGGAACCCCCGATGAGGAAACCTTGGCTAAGATCACCAGCGAGGAGGTATTATAACTGCCTGACCAGTGTGTAGACTTTCGCTACTCACGGAGAGAACATGGGAGTTGCTATTTATACATGTAGATAGTAGATAACTAATTACAAATATATATTACGAACATGCACACACTCACATCTGCAATATGATAAGTTATAAAGATGATAATGATAATAACAATAGCAACAACAGGTGATGAAGGAGACACGGGTTGGGAAGGGAGTAGTTTATTCCCGACTAGTTTTGCGTTTACAGGGCTTCTTCAGAGGAAAATGTTTATTCTCGTACTCATTTTTCTCTGAAGAAGCCCAGTAAAGGCAAAACTAGTCAGGAATAAAGTACTCGCTTCCCAGCCCATGTCTCCTTCATCACCTGTTTTTACACCTGTCAGTATGTCTACACAATATATTTGATGTAGATTTTATGACCATGTCCGTATAGTTGTTATGAAGGAGTGTGTTTCTGTTTTCCGTGAGACACACTGATACACGTAGTACACATAACCACCTTGCATGGGCAGGGAAGGATTACTTGCATCACACTCATGACTCACTACCTGATTGATCATATTTTACTGCAGCAAAATATTTAGAAGTATCATAGCGGTATAATGACTTGACTTCTTTTAAAGCTTTACATGTCTATTACATTTGTATACATGCTTTCTTATTTGATTGTGAATTTTTGTGCCTTGGTAGAAGTGTTTTTCAATTCTTTCTGCTTATGCATTTCTAAAGTAAATTCAT
Source organism: Chionoecetes opilio (assembly GCA_016584305.1). Classification (NCBI taxonomy): domain Eukaryota; kingdom Metazoa; phylum Arthropoda; class Malacostraca; order Decapoda; family Majidae; genus Chionoecetes; species Chionoecetes opilio. The sequence continues at coordinate 351,414 of JACEEZ010022582.1, forward strand.
TGAATAATAAGTTCTCATGATTCTATGCTTACTTAGTAGTTCTTACAAGACCTGTTTATTTCAGGCCATATATCATGCCGATTTTCCCTCTCGTTCTTTGATTTAGTCATGTTCTAAAATGTTTGATTTATAAAACTTCCTTCACTGATCTAGAGGGTAACACATATTATGCTTTCAGGCACGGAACTACATTCGCTCTCTTCCACACATGAGGAAGAAAGATTTCAGACAAGTATTCAGAGGAGCGAATCCCCTCGGTGAGTGGCCGGTTTTGTGATCCTGGTATATGCTGTCATGCCTGTTTCAAGGGGCGTCCGACTGAAAACTCTACTTTATTCTGAAACAATGGTCTAAAATGAGATCAGATACTCAGTCCTATACTATACAGGTTGACCATCGGAAATCTGGCAACCTTTTGGAACCTAAGATTGTCGGATTACCAATATTTTAAATAACTTAAGATTTGCTTCCTGACCCTTTATATGTTGTATGAATCAGCAAATTAATACTGTACCATCAATAACACTAGTCGCCACTGCACTAATGTCGCCAGGTGCCATATGTTACGAATTTTAGCATCACTACAGTCTTATGTGCCACTAAAGAGGCATGCACAGTATTTATATTATAGTGTATGCGTCTCCAGTGGCAAGTCTATAGTGATGCTAAAAATTTTAATATTCGCCTGTAAAATTTGCCTGGTGACATTAGTGCAGTGGTGAGTACAGTGTTATTAACGGTAGATAAAGAAAAGGAAATGATAAATTAGAGGCAAATGTCCTTTATCCTCGTCTTCTAGCGGTGGACCTACTGGAAAAAATGCTGGAGCTTGACAGTGAGCGGAGAATAACAGCAGTGCAGGCCCTCGCCCACCCTTACCTGGCCCAGTACGCCGACCCTTCAGACGAACCCGACAGTGAGCCCTACGACCAGAGCTTTGAAGATATGGAGCTGCCGACAGAAAAGTGGAAAGGTGAGCAAAAGCATTGAGCAGACTAGCATATTTTTGGGGACATAGCTTGACTGCTTATCATAAAAAAAAACATACTCCTTTGATTTCTTTTTTTCTTCTTCTTCGGCTAGTCCTTTGTGATGTATAAATGAGGGTATGAATATGACAGCCAGAAGTTGGGAAGTGTGATTTGAATTTGAATGACCAGGTAATTGATGAGAATGATGGTGCGGGGATGAAGGCAGTGAAAGGGAAAATCAGAAATTACTTACAACGGGAATTATTAAGTAAGCATTAACCTCTTGAGACCCAGAACGTAATTTCCATTGTAGTTAGATTATCATTAGACAATTTTTAGCGAATATAGGCAATATTTTATAGATATGACCTGTTTCGTATCCTTGTCGACTAACTAATTTGATATATTCAGTTACTTTTCGTAATTTTATGGCTAAGACATTTTTTTATAGCAAAGGAAAGATCTGTGCGTGAAGGGGTTTATACTATATATACATCTTAATATAATATTTTGTTCCACAGAGCTGGTATACGAGGAGGTCACTAACTTCGCACCCAAGCCTACCGTCATTGCCGAGGAAGTGGAAAAGGCTCAGGCAGCAGCAAAATGAGCTCCCATTTGGTTGCGATTCTTATTTTGCTTCTCGTAAGTTTTTGTGTTGCCATAAAAGGTCCAGTTCACACCGTACCCTTATAAGGTTCACCCAAACCTTCTAGAGTCCGTTTTTAAGAGGTGAAGGAGGGAGGGAAGCCAGTGGTGTGCTCCTGTGGTTCCCGTCAGGAGTGTGGCGTCGTGAGACAGGTGTAATAGTGAATTTTATTTGATGAAGAATGAATGTGTGTATCGTTAAGGTGACGTGTATGTTTCAGACAGGGAAGGCAGTTAGTTTTCTTTTAGTCGGGGTAAGTAAAGTAGCGACTTAAAAAAGAATTCAGGTAGCTGACATGTACGTATATTTTTCAATCTCATAAGCAGAGACAGCAGTAGTAGCAATACTAATAATAGCAATGAAGGTTAGTAGTAGTAATTTTATTAGTTGCAGTAATAGAAGTAGTCACACAAACAACAAACTTCCATATCAAAATGCTATGCACCTAGGAGTGTGGCATCTGCCTGTAGAGCAATGGCTTTATAAGGCCTGTCTGTATTTTGAATGCCTCGTGCATACTGCCAGGCACTCCAAGGCAGTTCATCACGGATGCCAGTATTGTGCCTGACTCTTGCTGCCTTGTGCCTCGTAATCACACTTTTTGTTTAATTTCACAAGAAACCAATGGTTTCCAAACACATTCTTGTCTCATACATCACAGCTGTGAATATATTGTTGAGGATGTAGACTAGACATGGGCTTGTGTAGCTTTACTTAAAAAGTTGTATCATACTCATTTTTTTTAGGATACCAGAAATGCTTGTAAATTTTTAATCTAAGTTAACTTCAGAAGCTTTGCTCTCCAACCGTCTGTCTGGCAAGGAGAGCCGTGTACATAGTGAAGTGCAATGTTGGAGGGTTGATTGACAAGTGTAGAAGGTGGCGCTGAGTGCAGCTGAGAGAGCCATTACAGCAGTGTAGGCAAGGCACCTAGGCACTCGGGTACCTGCTGCTGCTGCTGCTGCTGCACAGGCCATCTCCCGCTGTTGGATTATTACTGCAGCGGTATTTAAGGAATTGAATGCCAGGTAGGAGCCTTAGCTTATTATGCTAAACATTTCTGGAGACTATTATTTATCTGTTGCAGGTCATTTTCTACTTAGTTAGAAATTTTATGTTTGTCTTAAGAAGCAGAAATAGGACTGTACATATACGAACAAGGATTCCGCAGAATTCATTAACTTTATTTAATAATTCATGCTTGACAATTACATAGAAACTTTTAATAACTTCTCAGTCAAGTATGTATCATTTCAAAAATTCTAAGAGGAAAATAAACTGATAAAAAAAATAATGAAAAATTAATTTTATTTTAGAATAATGGGATTATGGCTTGTTTTGTTTACCATCCTTCAAGTATGAGACTATTGAATACATATTACAGGTTGCCCTAAATAGGGGGAAACTATCCCTCAGGAAATTAAGATTGTTAAAAAATATAAGCCACTTGTTCTTTATTTATTTTTTCTTGGATTCTTGTTACAGCGAGCAAAGCTCCACTCTGCCTCAAAAACAGTAACATACAAATAAGGAAATCAAAATAGCTGAAGTATTATGTGACCACTTTGCCTCTGTTTTTACAGGTCGAAAAACAAAGGAATAGAAGAAGTGGGCTGCAATCAATCAATCATTGGAGGCATACGCCGGGGGGCGCGTCGCCTCGCCCACCCTACGACGCCACTCCCGGGAGTCACCACGCGCTAGTCCCTATGCAGGCTCCCTTCCCATACCAAGCAACTCTCGGCAGGAAACATCAACTTGCCCCAGCCACGAGCCTTGTGGGCGCCCCCGTGGCCTCCTCCACGCTGGATTGTCTCCGAGGCTACGGCCACACTGAACACTATTTGCTGGGAGGGTAGAGGGTAGCAGGTAGAGGCAAGTGATTAACGTAAGCTTGGCGGAGAACCGCTAACCGCCGTGCCGCATGGACAGTCGCATTAGATAATGTGTGTTTGTTCTTGCTTCTCACCCGTTAGGCAGCCCGCTACCCTTCCAGCAAATCGCGTTCAGTGTGGCCGTAGCCTTACAGATACAACCCGATGGGAAGGATCGGCTTCAGGGTAGTGTGCCACATGCCCATATAGCCGTTGGCGCTGACAGACTATGCAGGTAATAGGCCTCGATTCAGTCTCACGGTGCCATCGCTGATTTGACACGTAATCATCCCAGCTTTACCCACAACCCAAGCGAAGACACTTATTACCAATGACATCGATTCGCCTCTTCAAGTCGCTATTTAGTGTTCATGTCTCACATCCATAGAGTAAGACAGGGGCTCACAAGCGACTTGAAGATCCTGATCTTTGTCCTTCTGCACAGGTACCGACCGCCAAATACTCAGTGTTGAGTGAGTCCATAACACCGTGGGCTATGCCAATCCACCGTAAGACTTCTTGACGTGACCCGCAATCATTCTGGACTGTGCTACCAAGAGGAGAGCCCATCTTAGCAGGCAATGTTGTGAGGCGGACGCCGGCACAGGTGTTTACGATCGGGCGGACAAAGCTAGACTGAGCCTGCTCGTCTTTGTTTCCACTGCCGCCGATCGACCTGCGTGTACATGTTTGGCCAGCCCACCAACGAACCGAACCCCACATTTACCGATCATATTCGGTAAAATGTGAAACTCTCCAGACTGCCAAGGAATGTATTGGGGAGCGCCCGAGGTCAAGACGTGGTTCTGTCTCGACGGAGACGCTTGAGAATATCTGCATGGGGACTCGAGCGTGGTGACCCCCGTGAATGGCGTCGTAGGGTGGGCGAGGCGACGTGTCCCCCAGCGTATGCCTCCAATGATTGATTGAGACTATATAAGTGCACCTTTCATGTAAATATGAATCTAAAGGTCATGCTGTAAAACAAAACTTTATGGTTAGGGTATGAAGACAATTTTTAGGAACATTTCATTATACTTTTAATTCAAATTTTCTATCAAGGTTAAAAAAATGACATACTAATTTCAATGATCATTCTGATGCTGAAGGCACTAAATCTTGCACCAGCCTGAGGCATTTCTCAATGTGGGGCATTTCTAGTAACTTATTTTCATATTACACTAAACTGTGATCACAATATAATGAATATATGGACGTACTACATACTCTTCATTGGTTTGATTAGATGGCGGGCATACATTTAACTAATACAGGGGTACTGATTACTTTAAGGTAACTAATGACTGCATGCAAAATCCTGCAGCTGAAGAAAAAAAAAATGACTGAAGTAAAGAACCGCAATGCATCAAATAATCCGGGAAGTACATGTACACAATAGATTGCAGAAGTGATATCATACGGGTTCCAAATAGACCCATTTTAAGTTTTTGAATAGATCCTTTCATGGCAGCACATAACTATGACTAACATTAACATGGTAAATAATAAAATATATTATACACTAATAATTTGACTCGCATCAATAGCGAATGAGGCCGCCACTAAGGTGTTATGTCGCATACTAAATTAAAGCAAAAATTGTGAGTACCTGCAAAGCCTGGCCGAGAAGGTGGCATCTCAGTGTTTTATCTGCCCGCCAAACGTTGCCAGGGAACAGCCTCTCTGTGGCACCATGGCAGGTGTGGAATGCCATGAAATAAGCATGACCTTGCTGCATTCCTTTTATCAATAAAGACAAATTATGAGTTGCAGCAATAAACTAAATAGCTAGAATTGGAGTGCCACTACTAAAATTGTTGCATCATTGTAAAAAGTGAAAAAAATGGCTATAATTATAACAGTATTTTTCACATATACGTACGTAAACAGTTTACATCGTAAAATGTCTTACTCTAGAAAAGCAAAGCTTTGCTTGTTTGGAATCACAGTTAGGACGTCATATTATAACTCCCTATTGCCTAGTACAAAACAGCCGATGGAATGTTGACTTCTCAGTCAGCATCTTATAAGGGACCACTGTAGTGTTCATGGATTAAGTACATGATAACTAACTTCTATTCCTCATGGATATGTTAGAAGAAACAATGACTATGCTGCACTGCACATGATTACACATAGCACTGTAGTAAGATAATGAAGGCAAGTGATACTAAGTAAGTTTTAACATGAGGTAGAGACTGGCCATCTCCCATGTTCCTTGGCATGTGTGGGTGTTATGCTGTGTAGTGTGTGGGTGTTGTGGCAAGCGTTTAAGTGTTCTCATGTCCAGTGATCCTTGACCTTGAGGACTTTGGTGTTGTGGTAAGTGATGTGCGGGTGTAGTGTTGGAATGTTTGAGAGAGTGGAGGGTTGGAGTGTGCAGAGGACAGGAGCACATGGGAACTTCTACTTGGAGCCGCCCTCTCAAGGGCTTCAGAGTAGATTAGTCTAGATTAGTAATGTAACATCAAGGTATTTCAATAGAGTGAAGATTCACTACTTCAATGGCCATGATACTCGGCACAATAAAGAAACTGACATTATACATGTACTATAAGACTGTTACTCTGAAGTGATTAACTATTACAGCTATTATTATTATAACTTAGTTAAGTTTTTTCAAAAAATCTACAAAGGGAAGATGAACATGGCTTGCTTTAGCAGCAGAAATGTACATTATAGGAACAAATATGATAAGTTGTGACCCTGTACGGAGTATTACGCCACTACTGGTACTCTCGGCTAGAATTTATCACAGCACAATGATTCTTGACAGTGTTAGTCATGGTTCATTTCAAATTCCCAAAAGAACATGCAAGTCAGCCCTGACTGTGCCTCACTCATCCACAATCCTGCTGCGAAGGTACTCCAGGGTCGCCTGCGTCCCCTTGTCCAGGATGCCTTTCCTCGGCACCTGAAGGCGTTGCCGTGTAACACCACAGTCCTGTGTTGACAAAATAAAACATGTCAATTATTACCAATTAAATAAAAAGTATAACATGATTACAGTATCAACAACATACACACATGTGCATTGTTTAGATAAATGGTTGGTACAAAAGTAGCGAAGGTAAGGAAACGTTAAGGAAATATATACATGGTGGTACAAAAGAAGTGAATATAAGGAAAAGTAAAGAAAATATATACATGGTGGACATTGTCAGAAGTGTGAAGTTTTTTCAGTGTTTTGTGTTTCCTGTGATCCCTTATGAACATCTATTCTTTGTTGATTTTTTCCATTCCTGACATTGCTCTATACACTGCTACCAAGTCTCCCGTTTCTCTTATTTCTTCCAATGATGGCAATCCCAACTTTATGCTATAACAAGGTTAATAAAAGTACACAGGGAATGAAAGAATTAGTGTAGAAGTCAGACCTACCTCAGCTGAGTCAGGTTTCCAAGACACGGTGGTACAAAGTCAATGTTGTTGTTGTGTAGATCCAATGTTGCCAGGCGCTTTAACTTGCTCAATCCTTCAACATCGATGAGCTTGATCTGGTTGTTGGCGGCACAAAGTATTTCCAGCTGTTCCATTTCATAAACACATGCTGGAAGAACTTCAAACCTGCATAAAGGAAGAAAATATGGGGTGAGGGCGAGTACCAGGAGACATAAGAAGATGAGGAAACTACAAGAGGCCGCGAGACCTACACGTGGTAGTTCCTGTAGCATTGACAGTAGTAGACACAAAGGCATCATTATCTCAAGAAGCAGAAGGGTAGTAGAAATATCTGACTTAAAAAAATGTACAGGCAGTGTGAAATTGGTATATTCTAATGGCTAAAATCAACATACAAAAGAGTGAAAAGTGATCAGAGTCAATGAACGTAATCAGAAAAATCAGAACGTAGCATCAGAATTTAACGTAGGAGTAACATCTCACCTGTTGGCTGTGATGTTTACCTCACGAAGGTAAAGCAAAGAGGCCAAGTCTGTGGGCAGGTCAGTCAGCTGGTTACTCTGAAGGTCAAGGAACTGAAGGCGATGAAACTTTCCAATCCAGACTGGCAGACTCTTCAGCTTGTTCTGCCCCAGCATGATTTCAGAGACATGTCTGGACAGTAGTTCCAGCCTGCAGTAAGTGTAAGCTGTTATAAGTGTTGCTGAGAAAGACAATGTGCAATACACAATGTGCTGTGAGCTTTATATCTGTATCTCTTCCTGTTGTAGATTAAATTTTTATTATTATAATAATAATGAACTTATTTTACCCGAAGGGAAAGGCAAAATAACTTAACAGAATAAATAAATAAATAAAAAAATTCGCTTTTTTATGCTATGGACCCTTCTACACACTTGTACGGCAGCCATTGCTTTTATACTTATAGGCGAGGCACATAGGGCATAGGGGAGGCGGTGGCAGAGTGGTTAGTGCCTGCAAGTGGCGTGCTTGGTGTGCCAAGTTTGATCCCTGAGGGGTGGCAAAACTTTCGGCAATCATCGAGTAGCCGAAGATCAGCCACATGCTGCCCATTAACTCTACCTTCGACAGCAAGTGCATCGGAGGACACGGGGGCGGCATGAGTCTCTAATCACAGGCGTCACTATGAAAATCCTGCCTGCGCCACCACAAGCTAGGGCCAACCATCACAGCCCTCAAGTGAACCTCCAGGGCCTACCATCAGAGCTTTGGAGGTCTCACACACACACACAAGTAAATAAAAATGAGATGGATCATGGAACTGCAACAAAGTATACTTTCTCACTTGGCAGGCACTTCTGAGAGCAGGTTTTTGCTGAGATCGACCGTCCTCACTTCAGCCTCGGCAGCATTCTCAAACAGCTGGTCAGGTATTGTTGTCACCTTCTCATTGTATGTCACTGTCTGAGAACTTTTCATCTGGTACTTATCTGGAACTGAACTGTTGTCCAGGAGCAGATTAGTGTCTGCAGGAGTATTTTCAAACCCTGAAAATATAGGTAAATGAAAGAACATGACATTATTCAAGCCACACGCTACCATTACATTATCAAAGGCCCTGGATATGTCACGATGGTGAGTCAGGGGATGAGTAGGATGAGATTATAATAATGCTACAATGCCCAGACAACACTACCATGCCATTATAAGAACCATGAGACATCTACCCACAATTAAGATTATGGCAAGCTGCACAATGTTTCCTGCTGCTACCTCCTTGCTAGCTCACCAGGGAATGTGTTCACCGGTTCCGACACTCTGGAACGCAGGTGTTTGAGCAGCTGCATGGTGCCCCGTTGCACGATGTCCCGGCGGATGAGGCGCATCGGGTTGCCTTCCAGGGGCATGGACTTGAGGTGAGGCAGAAGACCCAGGTGGTAAGGCAGCCTGCAGGGAATACAGGCCACGTGACTTTGGCTGATCCAATGGCTTGCTACTGTAGGTATCTATCAATGGGGCGCACCATGGCAGGCGGAGCTCAGGAGCAGTTTATGGCACATAAAAAGGTATTAGTGCATATCGTCAGTCACTGATCCAAGCAAATAACGGCAGCTACGCCACTGACTATAGCTGATCTGACGTTATATAAGGTAGAATGATAACGAGGCAACAGCCATTACTTTGCAGGGAGGACTAAACAACCTCAAATCACATGTAAGCTCTCCCTCCCTCCCCCACTCACAGTAGCGTCGCCATGAAATTTTTATTGAGGTGGCCAAGGTTGGATACGAATCTAGTGTGGGGTGGCCATGGCAATGGCATAGCCATTAGAAAAATTATTGAATTTTTCTGAGACCTCTGACCCAGATCTGTGGTGGCCCCTAGATCCGCCATGCCACTCTTCTCCACCACTACTTTTCTTCTACTTATTACGCTGCAGAAATATGAGAAAGCAACAAATAAAGCGTTTGGCCAAAATCCTCCTTCCTCCTCCAGCTCCTGCACACACGCCCGCTTCCTCGCCGGCTCGCTCTCGACTGCCGTCGTCCCGGATTATCAGAAGCTCACTCTGCTTCGAACACTAACCTTCCTATTTCTTCCCACGCCTACTGATTTTGACATAATTCTTTAAATGTAACGTTATCTAAGTCTTAAATGTTAGTAAATGTGAATTAGTAATGGTGTTGGTATAGTTTTGTAGTATTTTTTTAAGCTTATTTTGATAGGGTTCGTTAGTGCTTCGAACTCGTTAACAGCCTTGCAGAGGATTGTAGGGAGGTCTATTTTTTTTTGCTACGTAGTTTGTGGGTCGTTAAAGGACTGGTTTGCTTTGTTAGCAGTGGCAATGGCTAGGTATCTATCAAGGGGGGGCACCGGGGGGGGGGGGGGCCTAGGAGCTCGCGGGCCACTCTGATGTCACATACATATAATAAGGGCATAAGGGTATAAGAGCATATTCTAAGATCAGATAAGTGAAACATTATACAGAATACGGCAGCCATGGCCAGTGGGGGGGCACCTGGGGGGGATCAGGATTCTCATGAGTGGGCACGTAACCCCCCATGAGCGAAAACGAATTAGAAAAAGCATATGGTGGTACTATATGCAAGGAAAGTCTAGCAATGTACATCCCTGGAACCCTGCAGGAATCAGGACTAGAAATACACGCCGCCACAAGCACCAGGCTACTCACGAGGACAGGTTGTTGTTGGTGACGTCGAGGCGTTCGAGGCTCTGCAGCAGCGTGATCTGGTCGGGCAGGTCGTCCATCTGGTTGTCACGGAGGTCCAGGATGCTCACGCCCGTCAGGTGACCAAGCTGCTCGGCGCTCATCTCCTGCAGGGAAGCAAACCAACCCTTTACAACAAACAAATCACAACCATACTCATCTCCTGCAGGGAAGCAAACCAACCCTTTACAACAAACAAATCACAACCATGCTCATCTCCTGCAGGGAAGCAAACCAACCCTTTACAACAAACAAATCACAACCATGCTCATCTCCTGTAGGGAAGCAAACCAACCCTTTACAACAAACAAATCACAACCATGCTCATCTCCTGCAGGGAAGCAAACCAACCCTTTACAACAAACAAATCACAACCATGCTCATCTCCTGCAGGGAAGCAAACCAACCCTTTACAACAAACAAATCACAACCATGCTCATCTCCTGCAGGGAAGCAAACCAACCCTTTACAACAAACAAATCACAACCATGCTCATCTCCTGCAGGGAAGCAAACCAACCCTTTACAACAAACAAATCACAACCATGCTCTCATACATCTTATATATATGCTGTCTTCTTGCTATGTATATTATGTATTATAGCTTTCAGGTCCTATAAAAGTTTCGGCTTATTGGACCTGGCTTCATCACTATGTATAATATGTTCATGTGTACAAAACTACACGGCCAAATATATATATCAATATCAATTATACATGTCTATATTCTAAAAGTGATTTGATTGACTGTGGAATTATACATTATCTTTATAGATAAAATTTGTGATCGATATAAAATGTTATTTCAAATTGAAGGAAGACTAGGAAAGATTGCTTTGAACTGCCACACTATGAGACCGTTCTGGCTGAAGGAGAACAGGCCACCCAATCGGAATAAAGCAACATTTCCACTGTTGCCTCCACAAACAAACCTATCTCTCTCTTAACCCCTTGAGGCCCAGAACGTAATTTCCATTGTAATTTGGCTACCATTACACGATTTTTAGTAAATATAAGCAATATTTTATAGATATGATCTGTTTAGTATCCTTGTCGACTAACTAATTTGGTATAATCAGTTACTTTTCGTTATTTTATGGCTCGACAACATATGATTTTTTATAGCAAAGGAAATATATGGGTGTGAAGGGGTTAACTGCATTATCCATTATCACATCACATAATTACCTTAATGAAATTGTTTCCCAGATAGAGTTCCTTCATGGCGAGACAGCTGTGCAGGGGGGGGAGGTTCTGAAGGCGGTTGTGGCGAAGATAAAGCTGCTCAAGTTTTCGCAAGTTGCCAATAGCGTCAGGGAGAGACTCCAACTTATTTTTAGTCAGATCAAGTTGGCTCAGAGCTGTGAGATGTATAGTATATTAATATCAATATAGATAGAGTCTTGCAAGGGTAGAATGGTTGAAGGTAATTTATAAAGGAAATTTAATACATTGAGTTATCTTATGACGTACATATTTATGAGTGATTCCTTTAGAAGATTGAGAAAAGGCTAAAAACTTTACCTAAGGTTAAGGATCACCTTGAACATATTGAGGCACACAAACACTCGCCGCAGCTGCCACAAACCCACAACACTACATGGCGTGATAGTTACCGTAACAGTCTCCAATTTCAGGTGGGAGTTCCTTGATTTCATTGTCTGCAGCATTAAACTTGGACAGCTTCTGCAGGTAGCCAATACTGAAGGGCAAGCTGACCAGAGCGTTGTTAGAAACATCCTGAAATATGGATCTGGGTGACACTCGGAGGAACATAAGAACATAAGAAAATAAGGAAGCTACAAGAGGCCGCGAGACCTACACGTGGTAGTTCCTGTAAGTAGGAATTCCTTGTAGTTCCACTCAAGAGGAACTACGAGGAACTACATGAATCACCATTATCATTAAGGCTTTTAAGACAAATCCCCTTTGAAAGTCATGAATATATCTCAAGATTGCTAGGAATCATACATGAATGTTTTCCTTTAATTTGTATAATTTGTTATCAACCAACAAATTAAAGCTTTAAAAAGACAAAACCACTTGAACCACAAAATTACCAAATATTCCAGGACTGAAAAGTTTCCCAAGTCATCATGGAGGACAGAGAACTTGTTGTGGTCGAGCTGCAAGGAGCGCAGGTCATGCAGGCCGTACACCCCCACCGGCAACTCCTGCAGCAGGTTGTGGCTGAGGTTGAGGCGCTGCAGGCAGGTCAGCTCCCCGAGGGTTGAAGGCAGGGCAGTGAGCGTATTGCCTGAAAGCTGTGGCATCCCTTTAGTGGTCATTGTCTGTCTGGTTCATCCATAATTATCATTCTGTCTTCTCGGTAGTATTCTTAAGTATAATTCCTTAACCCCTTGAGACCCAGAACGTAATTTCCATTGTAATTTGACCACCATTAGATGATTTTTAATGAATATAAGCAATGTTTTATAGATATGGCCTGTTTAGTATCCTTGTCGATGAACTAATTTTGTATATTGTTACTTTTCGTAATTTTATGGCTCGACAACATACAATTTTTTACAGCAAAGAAAAGATCTGGGTGTGAAGAGGTTAAAAATACTCTGCAATACCTCCATCACACAACACTCACATCCAGGATCTGCAGGGAGGACAGGTTGTTGATCTCGGGGGATATGGTTGACAGCTGGTTGAAGGAGAGGTAGAGGCGTGTGAGGTCCGCCTGCTCCCACCAGCGGTCGTCATCGCTGTTGTCCATCGTCATGCTCATGGTCATCTTCTTGGCCTCCTCGGGATCTATTTCATTGATGTGGAATACCTTGTCTGGCACTGTCGGGAGGGAGCCAGTGTAGTGTTAGCAGTGAAATATATACAGTCAAATTCTGTAATATGATCCATTTATCAATCAATCTCTGGTACCCATTCCTAAAAACTCCCCAGGGAATGAAACTTTGTGGGCCCTCTACACATACCCTCCCTCCTGCCTCTTAACCCCTTCAGACCCAGAGTGTGATTTCCATTGTAATTTGGGTACCATTAGACAATTTTTAGTGAACATTAGCAATATTTTAGAGGTATGACCTGTTTAGTATCATTGTCCACTAACTAATTTGGTATATTCAGTTACTTTATGTAATTTCATGGCTTGACAACATATGATTTTTTATAGTAAAGGAAAGATCTGGGCGTGAAGGAGTTAATACCGTGTTGGGGAGCAGCCAGACACTAAGCCCTATTCCCACAATCACTACAACAAACTAGTGCAACATAGGATACTCATCTTGAACTTATATTGAGCTAAAAGACTTATGGATTAATTATTTTCTGACAGGGCATATAACTAGCATATAGGGACACGTAATTGCATGATTCAATAATATGTGGAGATGTTTACTCCTCAGGCATTTGAATTACATGTCCCTATAATATAAAGTTCCTGAAATCAACTTACCCTCTGCCAATCCTTTATTTGAGAGGTTTAGCTGCCCAGATTTTCTTGCCATGCGTACAATCTGTGGGTGCAGTTCCTCCTTTTGGCTTTCCCCGAACACGGCGCCCACATTGGCAAAGCCGCGCATCACCGGCCGCCTCTGTTCACCTGGATCCTTGCTCGGACTGAACTGTATCTTGATGACGGCTTTGCACGATTGCTCACCTTCACGGACTCATTGCTGTTTTTGAGAGAAAATATATCTATGTAGAGATTAAAAGATATGAAAAAAATGCCACTAAACAAGAGCATAGCTAGATCTTTTCTTTGCTATTATATTATCGTCTGTTAGCCATTACGAAAAGTAGCTTAATATACCAAATTAGCTAGTGGATAAGGGTATTAAACAGGTCATATCCCTAAAATATGGTTTACATTCATTAAAATAGTCTAATGGTAGCCAAATTACAATGGGAATTATGTTCTAGGGCTCAAGGGGTTAAGCAATATTGGATTTTTATCAAATATATCATAATGCACTTAGAGTACTACTGGTGAAGAAGTACATAACTAAGTAACTAAACACATAACAACACAGGAACTACCACGTGTAGGTATTAACTAACCTTTCTTCATCCACGGAGAACTGCCCTCTGCTTGACCCGGAGGAGCCTGAGTCTGTGACAGAGGTAGAGAGCCTGGTGGTGCCCCGAGCCCGGCCACGCAGCCTCCCGACCCCTTGGCCACGCCTCAGCACTCCGGGAGGCTTGCCACTCTTCCTCAATCCCTGTGAATCTAAAACAAGCACAGTGAGGCTTTCAATCCTTTCCATCCTGGGGCTCATTCATACACGACATCAATTATTTCTCAGGTTGAAGACACCTTTCACTCCGGTGATGTACTAGGCAATACAAAACTAGATAGAAATGAGTAGATAAATGAATAAGGAAATGATTAACAAAAACTCTGATGTACAATTACCCATGTCAATTGTGTATCTATGTGCTGCATCTATTTGTGTGTGTTAGTGTTAGTGTTAGTGTTAGTTAGTGTGTGTGTGTGTGTGTGTGTGTGTGTGTGTGTGTGTGTGTGTGTGTGTGTGTGTGTGTGTGTGTGTGTGTGTGTGTGTGTGTGTGTGTGTGTGTGTGTGTGTGTGTGTGTGTGTGTGTGTGTGTGTGTGTGCGTGCGGTGGTGGTTGCGTGTGTGTGTGTGTGTGTGTATTTCCCTAGTTGTGACATACATGGCCTGACCTATACTCGTGTGGTCCTGTCTCTGTATCCATCCAGTCTTTACTCTAACTGATGTGCATTCCTTGCCGCTAACACTTCTTCTAGTCCAGTCCAAATGTCTAGTTTTGAAATTTAAATATTTTTCAGCCTATTTGCAGATACTGGAGTTCTAACGATAAGGCAAAAAAACATTCAGTACCTGCACATGCATCTTACAACACAGGCCATGTTCTCACCCGCCATCTGAGCCACAGTGTGCGGCGGTGGGGCAGTGAGGGGTGCCAGGGGCCGCGTGGCTACAGGGTGTGGCAGGGGTGTGTCTAGGCTGAGAGTCTTGTGCAGGGCCACTTCAGGCAGTCTGGTGGGACAACAGGGAGAGAATATACAGGACTATTAAATCTTGTGAACCCATGCGTCTTATCAAATACAGTCAATCTTCTTATCTTCCCTTCTTCTTATCTTCTAATCTTCCTTCACGCCCAGATCTTTCCTTTACTATAAAAATTTGTCTGTTGTTAGCCATAGAATTACGAAAAGTAACTTAATATACCAAATTAGTTAGTGGACAAGGATACTAAACAGGTCATAGCTATAAAATATTGTTTATATTCCCAAACAAATTGTCTAATGGTACCCAAATTACAATAGAAATTACGTTCTGGGTCTCAAGGGGTTAACAGGGAATATAGAGGCATGGATAGTAAAGTGGAGAGAGTTTAAGAGCGATAGTGCCAAGGCTATGTATTTTTCATGCTCGCTAAGGAAGTGTCCACTATGCTGCTGACTGCCGAGCAATGCCAGCAACCATGAAGCCAAATGCTTTTTTTGTAGTTCACTATATAGTTGAGTAACGTGACCAGAAGCATGAGAAGCAAAACAAATTACAGTAGATCTATGAGAGGCAGTGGTGCAGCCTCTTGCTGTCACTTGTCATAGACACCATACACTAGAATGAGTGCCTTCTATGTCATCAACTATGTGGGCCTCACACAGCAATCATCTTGGTGTATCCACTCTCCTCACATTCTAAATTCATTTAACCCTAGACAGATTGGAGCTTAGAATTACTGACATCAACAAACTTCAATGTTATTTTGTGTTCTTTATAGGCATGACTCTACCTGTGTCAGCACACTGTCATTTATTCACTATTAAGATAAGGAATGGTTCCACTAAAGCAGGGTTATTCGCAATTTTTTAAAGGGAGCCACTCTAGGAAAATACAGACACTGAGAGAGCCACACCTACTATGAGACAGCATAACATAAATAATACTTGGTTGCTGGTGCAATATAGTGATCAATAAAGATAAGACATGGAATTAATACTAGTATATAGTATGTACCATATCATGTTTATAGTAACTAATCAACAGTGCTGTTTCTAGCATTTTTGGGGCCCTATGCGAAATGCTGTTTGGGGGCTCTATTTTGTAAAACTATGGTGGGGGGGATTCCAAGCCCTCTAAGGTGGTCCGGGGACACGCCATAAATATTTAAATACATCTATCTGGTGCATTTTAAGAGGAAAAGAGACTAGATTCTAAAAAAGAAGCATATAATGGGAGCTTGGGGGCCCCTTGGTGGGTTCGGGGGCCCTGTGCAACTGCGTATCTCGCATATAGTAAGAAACGGCCCTGCTAATGAAAGACCAACCGTATTAACTTCTAAGTGGGTATCCAGTGCTCCTCTGTTACCCCCAGGTGAATATTTGTTGTCATAAATGAATTTCTATAAACTGCAAATCTAGTCTTACAAAATATTGGGTTATGTTACAAATAGCAAATGCTTTTACTAATGTCATAATTGTTATTATTTTCATCTTTGATAATAATAACAAAAAGAATACATATCATAACGGGGGGGGGGGGGGGGGGGGGGGGACTCAGTAGAGCGCATACCTCCGCCCGAATATTTCATCAAATATACGTATACAGTATATATATATATATATATATATTATATATATATATATATATATATATATATATATATGCACTCAGTATGAGCGCATACCTCCGGCCGAATATTTCATCAATTGGTTGCCATGGCAACAGTTGTCAATAGATTTCATCCAAAATTTCATCAGTTCTTCCTTATACCAAATAGACTTGATATACCGAGTTTGGTCCAAATCTATTCGTAACTTTTCGAGAAATCCTGTACACTAACAAACAGACAGACAGATCGGGGTGAAAACATAACCCCTCCAACTTCGTTGGCGGAGGTAAATATTACCTTTATATAATTATCATTTTCTGAGAGCCGTAAATTTACTCAGTGGTTACGAGCCGCCTGCAGCTCTCGAAACATGCAATGAATACCACTACTCTAAAAAATTGTGTTAGAAATCATCATAATCACAAAAATAAGTCTCTTGCACCTGCACTCTCAACCCTCACTCAGTATCTTGCAACACACCTATTGATCTTGCATTGATGTTTTTCAGGAATTAATTACTCTTTAAATAATGAAAATATCTTTAATTATTCTTAAAATTATGAAAATGTCTATGGTAAATCTGTGGTCATTTGTGAATCGGACACCAGCTACTCACACAAAGTGTCCATGGTGTTTCTCTACTTCCATAATAAATTGATTTTATGAACTTGCTCAACCTTAATCTTAACCTAATCTTACTTGCTGTCCCTGGTTGGAGCATGACTCTTAAGAGCGGGAATTCTACATCTGCCTCCTCCGCTGGCTACTTTAGTCTCCTCTTCTCTCATCACAACGATACATCACACATACTTGTATCTGAAAGCCAAAAAAAAAAAAAAAAAAAAAAAATCAATTTTAATTAAATCTTAAAATAAAAAATACACGTTGGTCCCTCTTCCAAATCTTGACCAACATTTAAAATTTCCGAAAGTCGATTTGAAACTACATGCACGCCTCCACCACCTGCCACACACTCCACCAGCCACATACTCAGCCTCTAACACACGCCTCCACCTGTCAAGTGTCAACACTCCACCTGCCACGCCTCCTGACCCATGTAGCTATATCTTGGTTCTTGGTGTTATTTAGGGCTGCGAGGATCTCTTGAGGAGCCCTAAGAGCCCTGGCTAGGTCATGTTAGGCTATCACAGGCGTGGCAACTGACCTGTCTTCTTCAGGCAGGTGAGGCGGATGACAGCGTGTTATGGTGAGGGGTGGACGTCAGCCGCCAGCAGGGTGGCCAGTGGGGTACAGTTGACACGATCAGGGCGAGGAGTTGAGAGCCCAGCACTACACGGCGGGAGTGGTAGCGTTCAATACTTCAAGAGTTGGGAGGGTCCTGCACCACGGGCAGTGCGTATCATGGGGCAAATGTAGGCGGTATACATAGGCGGGGCCTCAGGGCCATGTTTTGTGTGGCCGAGGTCTTGGTGTGGGAGGCTTCCCGTTACGTCTACGGCTGCAGCCTTTTTACCGGCACTCTCCCTATAACACTTTCATAAGATAAGAACATAAGAAAATAAGGAAGCTACAAGAGGTCGTGAGTCTTACACGTGGTAGTTCCTCTTATTACCTCTTGCACGCTCTCTCCTTGTGAAATTACCCATGGTCTTGTCCACGCGAGCTGGACTCGTGATCGCCAGTTTCACCCTCCCGGACCCAGCTGAGGTCATAGAGTATGTGATGACTCATAGTCTATGGATGACTCTATAACCCTGCACGGACCAAGCTTGGAGCTCATTATGACCGATCTTTGGGTAATGCTGGGACCTCACACACCACACACCCTCATCCCCTTGCACAAGGAGGACGTACGTACTGTAACCCCCCGAATTTGTCAGTGAAAAATACCCGGGAACGAGCGAGGATTCGAACTGGCTTACCACAGAATGCATGCGCGCCAATGCACTGGACTAAGGTCACTTATAGAGCGTATCTCTATAAGCGAACTTGCATTGGACCATCGTACGTACGTGGCGATCCATCGTGACCATATCGTGGCGTACGTGTACCTGGCACATGAGATACCGTGATGATAAAGCGGTTTTCCCCGAGCGAGGCTCACCATTGCACTCCGGCGGTGCTGACCCTTGCGATTAACCCAACTGTGGTTAACTCGAGTGTGGTTTGTGTGTCTATATGTTAGGAAGAGAACGAGAAACTCCGGTCAGGGGGTACGGGAAAAAAAAAGAAGGTCCACTCCAATTTTTTACTAACAAGTATTTTTTTTTTTACCAACTCAGAAGAAATATTGGGGATGAACCCCCCCCCGTTCGATTCACCCGAGAGAGAGAGAGAGAGAGAGAGAGAGAGAGAGAGTGAAAGCAGCAGCCAGCAGGTCCCACAGTTTCCTCCGATTTCCATCTCTCTCAATCGGAAATGTTACATGAGTAAGTTGTTGTTCGAAACTTTCTAGACATCCTATTAATATGACAAAACATTACATCAGTACCACTACCTTCTAACAACACGTACTCCACCTAAAGCTCCTTTGTGGTGATTCACTCAAAGGGAAAGAGTTGTTCGCTGTCTTCAAGTAACGCTATACAAAAAAAGTCGAGGAGTAAATGTTTGCCAGGGGCAAGGCGAGTCTGTCTGATCCTCTGGTGATCGGGAATACACACAGCTTCGCAAACTCAACCTCCGTCACTTTTTCATTCAGAGTGAATCTTTGCAGTACAGAGAAAGTTTCGTGTTGTTAAATTCGCTATTACTCAATAAGCAATGCTCTGGCCGTACAATAATAATTAATAATAATAATAGCAATACTAAATAATAATAACAACAACAAACTACTACTACTACTACTAAAGGCGTTTTCTGCGGGGGATTTTTGGTTGCAATCGGAAAATTTTCGGTTGCAAACGGTCACAACAACAACAACAAATGATTGCGGGTCGGGCCAATCATCTTCCCTGGATGGTTGAACAGGGATCGAAATTTGAGCAACCGACATTTTTTCGGTTGCAATCAGGATCCCCGCAGAAAACACCTTAATAATAATAACAATAATAACAAAAAATTAATATTACATAAAAAGTCTACAGTTAGTGAAACCTGGCAAGACGTCACCGCAGAGTTTTTCCGCCACACTTGCTTCTCTGTAGCGACTTTCTCCGCTCACCCTCGCGAGCGAGGCTCATCATGTTAATTAAATTTAATTAAAGCGAAGGCCTAGCTTAAAGTTAAATAATTGACAGTTCTTCCTTGTTCTCTCTCGGCTCACGCCCCCCCTAGGTAATTACCCACGCCCCCCTAGGTAATTACCCACACCCCCTAGGTAATTACCCACGCCCCCCAGGGTAAGAAGCGCTGCAGGTGATGTACAGGATGTTTGCTTGACGCCTTAATATAGTGCAGAGTGTGACGTCGATTTGGAATAAGGAAATGCGTTCACCCTCAACAGTGATGTGTAGCCGGATGAATGACGTACGTATTAGTGTTGTGGTAATGAATAGGCTACTTATGATGACAATGATAACAATAACAATAATTCCACAAGCCGTTTCCTCCCCTCGCCACACGGGGAGGAGCGCCACAAGAGTTTCCTGGTTGTGACGTGGAGTGCGGGGCCGGGGGCGCTGCAGGTATTGCTATGTACCCCGCAACCTCCACTTCTCGAGCAAATATTGTGCTTGATTTCATATATAGCTTAGGTACTTATCCCTACCATCCAAAAGTCAATAATTTCAAGTCTTTCTCTATATGTGAGTAATTCTGTGATACTAACATTTGATCTCTCTCTCTCTCTCTCTCTCTCTACATTTACATTCCTTACTATGACGACCGTATTTTGAAACATGATTAATTTGATCATCAATAAATGAGAAACACTAAATTTCAAGCTCTGTCACAAACTCGCTAATTCTCGATGAGACCTTCAAAATTTCAACATTCATAAGCAGCTAAAATATTTGAGGAATAGGAGATATATAATTCTTTTTCTTGACATATCTGCTTATGAATTATGTATATATGATCTCTTATCTTTTCCTCCGGCTTGGGAATGACATAGCTGAACGAGTTTACATCCTGTTTCACTCTTACATAGAATGGATAACAATAATCTATCTCTCTCTCAAACACGCAAACACACACACACGCATCAGTCTGTAGCAAATGTCTGTAAGCAGCTGTAGGTACAACAGCGGCGCACCTGCACAGACTCCCACGTGCCGGCTGCCGGTTTGACGGAAAGGTAACAGGTGTGTGTACGTGTGTGTGTACGTGTGTGTGTGGGAGAGAGAGAGCGAGCTTAAGGCGATATTACACTTGTGCCACGTTGACTTATGTTGGCTTGATAACTCTCTCTCTCTCTCTCTCTCTCTCTCTCTCTCTCTCTCTCTCTCTCTCTCTCTCTCTCTCTCTCTCTCTCTCACACACACCTTTTAATAAAACTAAAACTAAAAAAACAAGTATGTGATATGACTGGCGTAAGACTCAAACTAGGAAATACTTGCAATATGAGCGTTTGAGTGTGTGTAGTATATATATATATATATATATATATATATATATATATATATATTATATATAATATATATATATATATATATATATCCAGATGCAAATGTATGTATCTTCCTTTTGTAATCATGGGGCTGCATGATCACTATTCTCTGTCTGCAGGTGGCAGTGTATAATGTTATGTTTCAATAAATATATCATGAGTAGCAGCACGCCATGGGAGAGCCACGTGTCTGTGCCTCACGCTGCCAAGGGACACGTGTGCAGCCGTGCTAGGAAGTGCCATGTGGTCGTGGCGCCAGGAACAGGTGGTGGTGGTGCCGTAGTGGCGAGAAGCAAAAGCTACTAATAAATAAATAAACAAACACAAACAACACATAAGAACACTAGGGGGGGGGGGGCACCCAGTAGAGCGCATACCTCCGCCCGAATATTTCATCAATTGGTTGCATGATATATATAT
Source organism: Chionoecetes opilio (assembly GCA_016584305.1). NCBI lineage: Eukaryota > Metazoa > Arthropoda > Malacostraca > Decapoda > Majidae > Chionoecetes > Chionoecetes opilio. The sequence goes on from JACEEZ010022582.1 coordinate 372,995, forward strand.
TACTATATATATATGCACTCAGTATGAGCGCATACCTCCGGCCGAAAATTCATCAATTGGTTGCCATGGCAACAGTTGTCAATAGATTTCATCCAAAATTAAATCAGTTCTTTCTTATACCAAATAGACTTGGTATACCGAGTTTGGTCCAAATATATTCGTAACTTTTCGAGAAATCCTGTACACTAACAAACAGACAGACAGACAGACAGACAGACAGATCGGGGTGAAAACATAACCCCCCTCCAACTTCGTTGGCGGAGGTAATAATAATATAAGAAAATAAGAAAGCTACAAGAGGCCGCGAGACCTACTCGTGGTAGTTCCTGTAAATGTAACACTGCAATAAACATTCTTATTCACAAGAAGGGTAAAATATATGAAGGAAAAACTAAGCTACCGTCAATAATTAACCCTATAGTCGCCACTGCACTAATTTCGCCAGGCGTCATATACAGTATATGAATTTTAGCATCACTACAGAAATTGTATGTGCCACTATAAAGAGGCATGCACAGTAGCTCATATTATGTACCTGTCTTCAGTGGCACATACAAGTCTGTAGTGATGCTAAAAATCGTAATATATGGCACCTGGCGACATTAGTGCAGTGAGGACAATATGAACGTTTTAGTGAATAAGCCAAGCGTCAAAAGAATACCCGGCAGGTAACTTAATAGTCTACCTTAGGTCTCACGTGGGCGCGTCAGGATATATGCATAAAGAGGGTCATACTATTTTCTCCTTAGATAATTACAATCAAATGTAATTAAACAACTCAAAACCTTGAAAAATAATTAATACGTGGTGTGCCGGTGCTGCTTATTACAATTCCTCCTGTCTGCTTTGCTTGCCCCATGTTATCAGTGTATCATGTCAATCATGCATTTATTATGAGTACGTATTTATCTCATACTTGTCTCCTTGATTAAAGCAAAAATATGTTGTTTAGTCACCAAAGTTTCACTCCTGCCATGTGAAACAACCAGAGTGCGACCTGAGTTTGGAAGCTCAATGAAATGATGATAATGGTGCTAATAATCATAGTAATTGTAATACGAACTGATAATGATAATAATAGAAATAATGCTACTAATGATAATAACAATCATTATCATTATCAGTTATTATTGTTATTATCATGCTACTAATGATAATAATAACAATAGATAAATACATTTACAATTTGCACGAAATTCATCCTTAAAGATCGCCCAATCTATAAAAACATAAGAAAATAAGGTAGTTACAAGAGGCTGTGAGACCAACACGTGGTAGTTCCTGTAAACTACCACATTGTAGTGTATCTGTGTAATATTCTCATTGCAGTCTTCATTGTCATATATGTAAGAACACAACGGCATCCTACATCGTGTAAAGTTGAAAGAAAGGAGACAATCGCAAAATAGGAGCGAAAGTTAATAAGTCTTGTATATCAATCGAACAGGTAAAAAAGAGTGTCTTTCTGTCTCTCTCTCTGTCTGTCTGTCTGTCTGTCTGTCTGTATCTCTCTCTCTCTCTCTCTCCTCTCTCTCCTCTCTCTCTCTCTCTCCTCTCTCTCTCTCTCTCTCTCTCTCTCCGTTAGATGAGATAAAGTCGAGACTTTACAAGTCTACAAGACAAGATGGTCGTGACTACTCAAGGACGATGTTTTTTTTCTTTCTTATTTTTTACCAGTTGTTCTGACGCAATACCAGACCTATCCTCTCCCTCCTATCTTGCGGTTGTCTACTTTCAACTTGACACGATGTAGGATGCCGTGATGTTTTTACATAGTTAATGCTTTTGCAAATAATTCTTCTGACGCTACAAAGGTGATAATCCATAGACAAGATCGAAATGTATGTTTTCATTAGATGCTTGCAGTTATCTGCCTTCATGCATGCGTATGATGGCCAGTGATGGGGTGGAAAACAAACAACAAGGGGTGAAAAATGGGGGGGCACTCGGGGGGGCACAGGTAAATATGGGGGGCACCAAAGTTTACAGTCATATATATCATGTTACTATAGATCCATTCATGAGTATAGATTTTAGATTAACACTATAAGCTGATTATTCTCAGTATGATACCAATTGAGCTAGTTATTCAAAGAGGGGGCACCGCCCTAAAAGGGGCGGGGGGGGGGGGCCGCACGTGCCCCCCCCGCAGTTCTGTCACTGATGGCTCATGGATTAGCGCACCATATGGTAATCTATCCCAGTGAGGGGATTTAAAGTCGCGGCAAGGACTCGGTACCCACAATCCACTCGCTGTGTTACACATTGCAGTGACGTCACCCACACTGACAGTCACCGCCTGAAAGCCTAGAGTTGACGCTTCCCTTTCTGCCGTGCTATTGATCTATTCAGACATTTAAGATGAATGGTTTTCAAGAATAGCGGACATACCATTAATCACTAAATGTTGTTCTTGCCAACTCTAGAGACTGTGGGTTGATATCCAGGGATGAAAACATTGATAAATACATCTATTGGTAACGGCAGGAAAGAGCCAATCGCGGCGGCCCACGACTGGCCACGTCTGCGTGTTGCCGCACCTCGACTCTCTCCTCCCAGACTGTATCAACAAGCAGAGAGATGAGGGTGGTAGCTCCTGTCGCCGCCGTGTTGGCCACCTTGGCTCTAGCAGTCACAGCACAAGAAATCACCTTCGACGAGGGCGTGATAGTGTTGACGAAAGACAATTTCAAGGCGGCCACGGAAGCGCACGAGTTCATCTTGGTGGAGTTTTGTGAGTATTGCTGTCACACACTGGTGGGCTTTTCCTTCTCCCCGGTGATGCTCGTGGGTGTGGGTGAGGATGAAAACCGGTCTGCCGCCTCAGGGAAGGTTAATTGTTTTCCTAGAGTACGTGTCAAACTGTTTTCTGGCCACACTAGAGCACGGGAAAGTAAATATGTTGTCACTACCTTCACTCGTAAGAAAACAAACATTCCATACTTGCTAGGTAGAATTGTGAACGTCTGACATTCTTTACTACGTATACATTTCCATAAGGAAGATGCCAGTGGTCTCACCTGCACATCTTGGGACGAAACATTACGAAAGAAACTCCATTGTGACTTAATCTTAGTTTCGACTGAATCATGCGTCCATATGTCAATGATAACGCTCGGCTTGAAGTGCCTCGCAGCAGATTTCCGGGAACGTCCTTAAGATTACTAATTTGTTACATACTAAAGTGTTTTTCATTCTGTTGACGTTACAATGCAAAATCAAAGTTACCAAAATTTATGAGCTATCAGCAACATAATATTGTATCGGTATATGACTAGCGATGTATTTCATGACAGTACCTTTTATTCTAAGCGTATTTGTGAAGTTTGTGAAAGTCACAACAAATTAAACCATCCACCTGTTCCTTGTAGGCAAGACTCATCCTTCCAGGCCAAGTTGCCAGATGTTGCTGTTCTTGAAACATGAATGAACGCCTTTGTTGTGACTTACACCATGGTAACATATGTACTCAGATTTACTACTCTTATGTACTTCTCACTCTCGAGACATTAATGCATACCGTATCCGCACGAAATTGTAGTTATGAATATAGTCATTACACTAATCAAAACTAAGTCTTTACGGCATTGAATTTGTGCATGATTGTACTCTGTATAATTATAACTCGCGCAGTTAAAGTTCGCATGCACTTAATGTTGGTGAAGACATTTGATATATATATATAGTTGTGATCTTTCTTCAGAGCACAAGTTTCATATGAAGGGTAGTTGTGTGCGTTAGACAACCTGTCTTAGCACCAGAGTACATTAACTCGCTAATAACCTACAAAAAAGAGGCTGTATTCATAGGGTTGAACTAGGGAAACTTATTCTTCTTAACAGCTGTATGTGATTAGCTGTGAAAAATACGTTGTGCTCTGAAGCGTATGATGGGCGGGAGAGATTAGTAGTGGAGGGAGAAGGTGCTCACATAACGGTACTATCTCCGGTGTTTCCTTCCTGTGTTCTTCCCAGCGTAACTTCCAAATGTACGCAGACTGAAGTTTGGCTACAGGTGTTTATAGTGTTTGCTTTAGTAGGAGAGCTAGTTAGAGTATAAGGGGTGAGTTTGAGAGTAAGAGTTATGTAGCGGCTTGTTGGTGTTCGTAGGGGAAGGTTATTCACCCCGACAACCGGCACGTAATAAGTCTTTCTTGTACAAGCAGAAGGCTTGCTGCCCCTCTACTAAATCAGGGAATATGAAGGTAAAATTAATAGCTCAGGGAATCGTGAGGGAATGTGTGGTGTGGGGGGGGGGGGGTGCTCATGGAACTTAGCATACCTTGGTCGGTATTTTGTAGATTAATTATAAAAAAAAAACTTTAGGGAACGGCAATGTAATACTTGTCAGGGTTAAGGGCTGCAGCTGGTAAAAATTAAATCCATGAACTAATGAGCGGTTTTAATGAAATTAATTATATAAGTAGTGATTTTGTGATATTGGGGTGTGATATATAGGTTTTATTATAAGTTATGTAACATTTATGCCTATACTAATCCATCTAACCACTGAAGCACCTTATTTTTTAAACACTGGAATGTTGCAGATCCACGTTCAGCTGGGTAGTAATTTATGGAGACTAATAATTTGAATTTTTTTTCCCAGATGCCCCGTGGTGTGGTCATTGCAAAGCCCTGGCCCCTGAATATGTCAAGGCTGCTGCCAAGCTGACTGAGCTTGAATCTGCCATAAAGTTGGGTAAGGTTGACGCCACGGAAGAAACCCAGCTTGCTGAGGAACATGGCGTCAGGGGCTACCCCACCCTTAAGTTCTTCCGTAACGGCAAGGCAGTGGAATATGGTGGTGGCCGCCAGGCTGACGACATCGTTAACTGGCTGGTGAAGAAAACTGGTCCACCTGCAAAGGCAGTTTCCTCTGTGGATGAAGCAAAGGCCATGATTGAAGCAAGTCCTGTCGTGATCCTTGGCTTCTTCAAGGACCAAGAATCTGACGGTGCAAAGCAGTTTTTGGCTGCTGCCGCTGCCACCGACGACCATCCATTTGGCATCACCTCTGACGATGCTGTCTTCACACAGTACGAGGTGGAGGGAGAGGGAATCATCCTGTTCAAGGACTTCGATGAGGGAAAGAACAAGTACGAAGGAGAAATCACCGAGGAGGACATTGGCAAGTTTGTCACTGCAAACTCCTTGCCCTTGGTTGTGGACTTCAACCATGAGACTGCCTCAAAGATCTTTGGTGGAGAGATCAAATCCCACCTGCTGATCTTCCTGTCCAAGGAGGCCGGCCACTACGACGCTCACAACGAGGCCTGTATGAACGCCGCCAAGGCCTTCAAGGGCCAGGTGCTGTTTGTCACCATCAACACTGACGAGGAGGACCACTCACGCATCCTAGAGTTCTTCGGCATGAAGAAGGAAGAGGTAAGCTTGGGATTGCACACAGATATTTTTTCAATTTACAGTAAATAAATTACTTTTTTCACTTTAATCTGAAATGAACACTTTATTACAATATTAATTTATCAGTTCTTTTTCTGTTCTGACTACACTAAGCAGTTTGGATTTTGTTGTTGTTTTTGATCGTTTTTGAAGTTCATTGAGTACAATATTCATTCCTCCAAATATTTTCTTATCAACATGCCAAGTGACAGATTGGAGTTTATATCTATTTTAGTTATGTTTCATCTTTTTTCCAGGTTCCCGGCCTGCGCATCATCAAGCTGGAGGAGGACATGGCCAAGTACAAGCCCGACAGCTACGACCTCAGCGAGAGTGGCCTCACCGCCTTTGTGCAGACCTTCCTGGACGGCAAGCTGAAGCAGCACCTCCTCTCCCAAGAGCTGCCTGAAGACTGGGACAAGGAGCCCGTCCATGTGAGCATTATAGCTTAACTGTTCCAGTATATTTAAATTGCTTCCAATATTTATTTATGAATTTAATCATTCATACTCTCCTCCATCATACCTGTACCTTTGTGATGCGTTAGTGTTTGGCCTCAAAACTTATTTACATTTTCAATTTTCCAATGTGATTGATATCAAGGGCATAGGGTACCAGTTTCTTCACCCATTTCTTAACTTATTGGGGCAAGTTGAAATAGTCTTCTCACTGTGATGGGGAGCAGCTTGACTAATGTCGGCAGATCATACTAGACACTTATTTCCATGCACTTCCAATAGCTCTATGGTGGGAATAGTTCGCATGCACCAGTGCATAAACAGTCATTCCCTTGACAGGCGCACACATGTCACCAGTTTGTCGGAGGTCCAGGAGACTTATCTGGAGATAGATTGTTCGTTGAGAATGTTGACAGGATTGGTTAGACTGATGGGCAGTTTGTTCCTTAACCTTTAGCAGAGTTGTGCCTATCTTTCAGGTCTTGGTGGCAACAAACTTTGATGAGGTGGTATTCAACAAGGATAAGAACGTGCTTGTGGAGTTCTATGCCCCGTGGTGTGGCCATTGCAAGCAGCTGGCTCCCATCTTCGACCAGCTGGGAGAGAAGTTCGCGGATGACGACAGTATTATGATCGCCAAGATGGACTCCACTGTTAACGAGCTGGAGCACACAAAAATCCAGTCCTTCCCCACGCTAAAGCTCTTCAAAAAGGACACCAACGAGGTAAAGAGCACAGTCTAGTCTGGTCTTTATAATATTTAGATAAATTAATTATTTAAAATGATTAATAATTAAGAGAAATTAATGGCACAATATTCGTAAAAGTGAAATTATTTAATAAATTTCTATCTTGCAGCATATTATCAATGTCTTTGTATATTATTGTTTTAAATTTTAATATTGTGGCCCGTTTTTTAGGTGCAAAATTATTTGAAATACTGATATATTTGTGAAATAGAGAATCTTAACCCTTTCCACCAACCATTAGGTGATTGAGTACAATGGAGAGAGAACCTTGGAAGGCCTCACAAAGTTCATGGAGACCGGCGGTGTGTATGGCCAGGCCGCCCCGGAGGACATGGAGGTAGGCAGTCACGGCCGTGCCCGGTGCACACGCATGATTCCCGAGAGCTGAGCAGAGGCCTCGTACCTGTGCTGCATCACCTACGGCTGCCTACCCTTTGCTTGATTCCTTTGCTCTTTCTTTCATGTTGCTTTCTGTCCATAGGTGGTAGAGTACAGTGGCGCTCGAACCTTGGAAGCACTCACTGATTTCCTTGAGGGCAAAGTTACCGAGGAGAAGGTACCTAGTTATTTAACCTTTTAACACCCTAGTTCATTTCTCTTTCCTACAATGGCTGACTCACTTACAAACATTTGCTTGCTATGCTCACTTGCATGAATCCTTAATTATTTAAGTTTGTTGGAAATATTTGCTGCAATGTGTTGGTAATAAGTGATTCACCTATACTATTGTTTTCTTTGCAGGATGAGGAGGAAGAGGATGAAGAGGGTGACGTACCTGCGAAGGATGAACTCTAAATTTGTCTCTTTATCGGTAACCATAAGGAGTTTGCTTTCTCAGATGGGGAAGAGGTTGTCCTTAGTTTTTAAAAGGAGCTCCCATTAATCTAATCTGGAATTCTTTGAGCCAAACCATAACGCCGTATTCCAAAGACCCATTACCTCTGGGTTAAAGTATTAATCTTGCATTTAATGAAAATTTAGTTGTTCATGCCGGGAGTTCCTTTTAAGGGAGTTATTTCTGACAACTCCTTTAGTTAACTTAACCACATGTTGAAAGATTTCACCCAAAATGTGATGCAGTGTATGCAAAGAGTATTTTTTCTATGCTTTAATGTATTTGATCACATTCCTTCAAGGCTTTTTTGTAAGTGGGGGCATTTTAACCCTTGTGACTGGGATAGTTACCTTTTTTTTCCTAACGATTGGTATCAACTCCACATTCGTAGCTGTGGTGCTGGTTAGTGGAAGATAGTGGTAACGCTGACTAGAATGTTTTCATTATCGATGCTTTACAATTGTCTTCCGCGGACATGATCTGTTTTCCCTTGACAAAGCACAATGCTTCCCGTCACAGTGTGTTGCGTGCATGAATGAGGAGCCGAGAGGTCCCTGAGCAGTGTATGATTAATTAAACCCAATACTTTTCCAATAAAACTGAGAAATGTTTACTATTGATTCTACTCCCAGGACATTTGTAACTTGACAACTCTTAGAATTTTTTTGAAGTTTTCATAACTATTTTTTTTGCTATGGAATACTTAGCTCCCCCCCCCCCACCCATCTGCCTCACGCCCCCACGTCCGCCAAACACGGGGCCCGGGCTGATGGGCACCCCGCACCACTCTTAACCCCTTGAGCCCCAAAACTTAATTTCCATTGTAATTTGGCTACCATTAGGCTATACTTTTAATTTATATAAGCAGTTTCTTATAGATGTGACCTGTTTAGTATCCTTGTCCACTAGCTAATTTGGTATTTGTTACTTTTTATGGTTAACAACTATTTTATATAACAGGAAAGCTCTGGGTGTGAAGGGGTTAATGAAATTTATGTCGGGCGAGGCTACAACATTTTCCACAAATATCATGCCATTCTTTTTACTATTTACTTAAAATGGGAACTACGTAAGGGCACTAGTGACCCTCGTGCATCAATTTAGTGGTGGCTGGGTATCTGATTAAAATAAATATTGGATGAAGTCTCCACAATCAAACTAGATTAACTAGTATAGTACCATAATTATTATTTTCAAAAACTGAATTACATTAAATAACAAATAGTTTAAGACATATTACCGGATACACTGAACCGTGGTGGCGTGCTTGAAGCCTCTGCAAATACTGGATGACGTGCATGATTGGAAGGGACTGTCGTCTGGTAGTCAATGCGGAGTCTATAGGGGTCTTTAAAAGGAGGGTGGATAAATTCTTGGATAGGGAAGAGGTGGATGTAGGTAAGAGCTGAGTAACAGGAACTATCTCTTGTAGGTATGTGTCTCACGGCCTCTTGTAGCTTACTTATTTTCTTATGTTCTTGTTGGCAAAGCATAAATCAAGGCCTCGACCACGGTACGAGAACCTCGAAGGAGTAATCCGATAAGTGTATTGAATACCACAGTGCTAACCTTTGCACCACCACGCCCCCTTTAGTAGTTGGTCCTTGCCTCCATGCCCCCCCCCCCCCCCTTCATCTCTCCAACCAAGATATTTCAAAATAATCCTAGGGGCGAGGAGGAAAGGTAGCCAGGAATAGCCTACATCGGGTCATCACCATAATTATAGTAAAATCAATATTAATGATAATAATTAAAAAATAAGTGTAAAGTCTACATAGTTAGTGAAATGTGGCAAGGCGTCACCGCAGAGTTTACAACAATTTGGTTCTCTGTACCGACGTTCTTCGCTCACCCTCCCGCACGAGCTTCAAGTTAAATACTTGACAGGTCTTCCTTGTTCTCTCTTGGCTCACGCCCCCCAGGGTAAGAACCAGTGGACTACCCTAATCAAACTTGGCGGGTGTCAATGACTGATATCAAACTTGGTCCATACCTTAACAGACTACATTTTTGGAAGCAAATACAAGAACAAAAAAGAAATATTAAACAAATTAATAATCTGAAAATTGGCAATATCGAAAGAAATATATACGATTTTTATATAATATATAAGATTTGAAGATAGCAACGGGCCTGAAGGTGCTGTCGAAAAGAACATAAGAAAATAAGGAAGTTACAAGTGCCGCGAGACCTACACGAGGTAGTTCCTGTGTAAAAGGCTATTATGCCCCTACTGCTACCACACCTACCTTAACAATAGCTGCTCGATGGTTTCCTGCTCCGTATTGAGGCGTGTGTCTGCTGCCCCCTTGACATCCACACTGGGCAACAGCAATGTGATCCGATGCGATGTAGTTTCGGGGGGTAGCCTTTGCTCCGCCCCCCCTGACGTGTTTTTCACTTTTCTTTGTTGCTGCTCTGTCTTTTCTATTTAATTTCTTACTTTGTCTTATCCCTATCACTTTCTTCAGCACTTTACTTTCATTCCCTTGTTCTTGATTCCTTATTCCTTAACAGGGTTTATTCCTTAACAGGGTTTATTCCTTAACACCTTATTTCTGCAGGGTTTACAGACGTCCTTCCTTGGCGGTGCTCTTGATGGTATCTTCTTCTTGCAACCTTCCATCGTTGATCAGTCTTTGATCAGTGTCACTTTATGTTAATTATCAGCAAGCAGCAGCAGCACTTTGCTATGTATTATGTATAGTATTTGGGTTTTTTGTTGTTTTTTCAAATCGTGGCGTCCACCATTAAAGTTTAAATCACACTCTAGGCTTCTTCTTCTTCTTCTTGTGACTTTGTCGTTTTTTTTATTATCGCTTCATAGGTCCTCTTCCACTTCGTCTCCTTCGTTAACAAAACTTGTTAACTCTTCCCCTGTTTATTTCACCTGGAAAAGACATTTTGATCAGTTTTCAATCAATCTACTGTACTAGTACGGTAACTGTACCCGCTACCTACTGTGTGCCCTGAACGGTGCTCCAACGGGGGACTGTTGCCTTTTCTCTTCTTCTTGTGATCCAGAAGAACATAAGGAAGCAAAAGATAAGAACATAAGAATATAAGAACATAAGGGAGCATGTTTCTTCTTTGATTGAGATGGTCCCTCGCCCCTCCCCTCATGTGTTCCCGCGTGTTTTCTATCGGGGAAGTTTGTAAACAACACGTCTGTCCAGCAAGCCACCAGCCCCGCTCACGATGAATGTACGTTATCTTACACTATTTCTATGGCTACGCTTGTATATACACATTAAGATTACCTATAGATATATGATGTGACCACTGACAAATACTGAGTGGCTTATTGAGTGTTGTTGGCAGTGGTAGGGCATGGTATGGAAGCGCTCCTAACTACGGTAAATTTATAACCTAACTACTGTAGCAATGCCTTCTGTATAGTAGCTTTGGTAAGTTAACTAAGCCTTAGCAGGGACCTTAGAGCAATAAAGACTAGGAATGATCGAATTCCCCACAGGTGGCTTTAGGGTTGTGCAGGTGTGGTGCAGTCAGTTCGTACACTAGTTGTTTCGTACACCAGTAGATTCGTACACCAAAAAGTTGTTTCGTAGTCTATACGAAACCATAGTCGTTTCGTACACTCAGCTCAGAGTTGAACTTAATTACTAGAGTTACGAAACGACACCAAGTATGTACGAACAAAACTCAAAATCAGTGTACGAAACTACTAACAAAACCTGGTTACGAAACAACTTGTGTACGAAACTCACTGTAACCGTGCAGGTGTGCTGAGTGTAACACAGGCAAAGATATTGGAGCGTTTGCCTCAACTTTATGCATATTTTATCATTGCTATTCTTGCTCACTGCGTCGTCACAATGCAGAGCTGGGTCAATTGTTTGATTTGTGTTAGTTCACTCGCTTCCAGTCATTATTGTAGCTTGAGTTACAATACCCGATAATTAGGTTAGTTTGTTTGGTACATTTTCGTTATTGGGCAACCACCGATTTAGAGGCCGAAACGTCCTGAATAGTATTGAATGAATCTGGTTCTCGTTTTGGTTAATATTTCGCAGGAGCTCCACAGGCCTTACAGCTTACATTTTCTCTATTATTTTCGGCTCAGTATAATGTGTAGTAGTTATTCACTTGCGGAAACCAAAAAATAGATTTAGGTTATGTTAGGTTTGGTTTAGGTCAGGTTAGGTTTAGGATAAACTTTGGTTAGGTTTTTTTATCAAGGTTGAATAAGCGAACCTGATGGTGCGAATTTGCCCGGCTGGCTGGCGCCGCCAACCCCTGCAAAATATTTACCTAGAAAACCGACTCCAGATTCGTGTTCAGCATGCCCGAAAACTGCTAGGAACAAATTTTCAAGCAAATCTGTCATTAAAAAAATATTGCAAAATTTGCAATATTTTTTGAAAATAGATTTGCTTGAAAATTTGTTCCTAGCAGTTTTCGGGCATGCTGAACACGAATCTTGAGTTAGTTTTCAGTTACAATGATTAGAAGTATCTATTTCAGCCAATTCACAATGACATGATACTTCCAGATATTCCTTAAAAATCACAAATTAGACAAAACTTACTACAAGACAGAAATATGTAAAGCCATATATATAGCCATAATATATAAAGCCATATATATAGCCATAATATATAGCCATATATATAGCCATAATATATAAAGCCTCTATATACTATCCTTGATCTGGCACATGTTGAATTACACATCAAAATAAATATATAATGAAATGAATGAATAATGAAATGTATAACAAAATAAATAATAATGAATGTTGCAGGACCGTGAGCAGAAGAAGCTTAAATCCAAGCTGAAAGGCAAAGAGAGGCGAGCAGCTCAAAAGGCCGAGAGAGCAAAGCAAGCCGCTGCTCAGCTTCTGGTCAACCAAGCCAATGCACAGGTAAGACAGGAACCACATATAGGTCTCACAGCCTCTTGTAGCTTCCTTATGTTATGTAAGCTGTTGGGCAGACTTGTGGATAGACAGGCAAGTCAAACACTGAGAATGGCTGTTAAGTCACTATAAGTCTATTTTTTCTAATGAGGTAAAAATTCCATATTATCTTAAAGGTCTCGTGCTTAAGATTCTGCCTATGTTTACCTGATAATATGGTTAACTATGATAAAATACAGCTGGAATTCCCTTCTCCTGGCATCAAATATCAGTCAGTAAACAGCAAGGGGTCAGGATTTTTCACCTCATAAAAGTTTTTTTTATATATTATAAGTATAAGTAGCCTTGTTTGTAGGGTTTTACAGGCAGACACTTTACTAATACGCATTCTATAGTCAGATCCACTCTCCAAGTTCCCGTCTTTTGTCAACTATGAGCGCAATGGGCTGAGCTGTAACTTGATATGCAAGAAAGTGAAGGAGTTGGAGCCAGAAATACTGCAGTGGGCCATTGAACTTTGCAAGGACAACATGCGACCATTGTAAGTTTTGCATGAACCGAGACTATTAACCCCTTGAGAACCAGAACGTAATTTCCATTGTAATTAGGGTACCATTAGACAATTTTAAGTGACTAAGTAATATTTTATAGATATGACTTGTTTAGTATCCTTGTCCACTACCCAAGTTGGTATATTAAGTTACTTTTCGTAATTTTATGTCTCGACAACATACAATTTTATATAGCAAAGGAAAGATCTGGGCGTGAAGGGTTGACTTTCTATTCAAAAGATGTATGCATCATTATTTCATACCTTCCGCATGCAGTTTTTGTCTTTCCATCAGTCGTAACTTAATTCCTAACCTCTGAATATTCATCTCAGAATCCGTATGCATCATTATTTCATACCTTCCGCATGCAGTTTTTGTCTTTCCATCAGTCGTAACTTAATTCCTAACCTCTGAATATTCATCTCAGAATCCCTTGCTTATTAAAGAATTGCTGATATACCTTCATTACTGTTGAACACAGAATAGTGAACTGTGTGACTTCAACTGTTTAATCCAACAATGGAATTAATTACCTTCTCCATGAGGCTGTATATTTCTCAAGTCTGTAGGTATGTACTGTTTTGTGTTTTTATCTCTTGTTATTTTTATCTCTTGTTATCTTCTTCATATTATCTCTTCTTATTATGTTTTTATCTCTTGTCTCTTTCCTAAGGTATGAGAGGAGCAGTCAGGGGTGGCAGGAGTGTGATAAAGTGGACGAGATGTCTGAGGATGCTGCCTGGTACTTGGTGGTGCTGGACAAGGCAACAGACAAGCCTCTCGCCTTCTCTCACTTTAGATTTGACATGGATTACGGGGATGAGGTTTTGTACTGGTAAGCCCACACTGTCCCGTTTCTCACTACGTACTTGTTGTCATTTACCGTATTCTGTCCCTAAACTTATATTTTTTCAGCTTATATCTGTTGATTAAGGCAACTCAAACTACTAAATTGTGTGAATAGTCCCAGGGCAAACACTTTTCATTAAAGAAATTGAACTTTTACCAAATAAGCAGCTCCATCAAATTTTTTTTTTTTTATTTATTTTTTTTTTATTTTTTTTTTATTATTTTTTTTTATATTATACATCACAGGGAACTGGCCAAGGGCACAACAAAAATGGGTAACACAAAGCCCGCTTAGTTGCCAGTCCCTATAAAGAAGACCGTAAGAGAATAAAATAAAAACAAAGGGGTAGGCCAATTTAGTTCGGGAGGTGTCTTGTTACTCTTCTTTTGAAAAAATTTAAGTCATAGGAAAGTGGAAAAATAGAAACAGGAAGAGAGTTCCCGAGTTTACCAGTGAAAGGGATGAAAGAGTAAAGATACTGATTAACTCATGCATTAGGAAGATGGACAGAATAGGGATAGGCCACGGGAGTGGGGGAGGCATGCAGTTAGCAAGCTCAGAAGAGCAGTGAGCATGAAAATAACGGTAGAAGATAGCAAGAGAAGCAACATTGCAGCGGTGATTTAAAGATTGAAGACAGTCAGTCAGAGGAGAGGAGTTGATGAGACGAAAAGCTTTTGACTCAACCCTGTTTAGGAGAGCTGTATGAGTGGATCCTCCCCAAACATGTGAGACATACTCCATACATGGGCGGATAAGGCCCCTGTAGAGAGCAAGCAATTGGGAGGGAGAAAAAAAAGGACGCAGAAAAAATGCCGAGTGGTTCTGCAGGCGTGATCTTGTGATTTGTTTACAAGCTCTACCTAGATGCTAGCTGTTGGTCATGATGACTGCTTGTACGTGTGCTATTGTTGACTGCAGTTGTGTCACCATATTCAGCAATGTATATGGTAGAACAGATTTGGTAGCCCGTATATCATAATGAGACTGAGTACTGGACAGAATTTTAAGGTAGATTTTAACCACTAAGCAGAATTAAGAAGAAGAAAATAAGGAAGCTATAAGAGGCCGCGAGACCTACACGTGGTAGTTCCTGTTACTTAACACTACCTACATCCACTGTTCATCCCCATCCATAAATTTAGCCTCCTTTTAAAGCTCCCTATTGACTCCACTGACCACCTGATGACTGAGTCCATTCCAATCATTTACCACTCTAAAATTGTAAGATAAACTTAAACCATTTTCAGCTATGAGTTACAGCTGGAGGAGGCGTGTCGGAGGAAGGGTTTGGGGCGCTTCATGATGCAGGTGCTGGAGCTCGTGGCTTTCTCCAACCAGATGCAGAAAGTTGTGCTGACGGTCTTCAAACACAACCCAGAAGGCATGAACTTCTTCAAAAAGTGCAAGTAAGCATACAGCGCCTTGCTTAGTGTGGTACATCATTCATTCATAACCAACAAGTCTGTGTCTCATCAAACAAAGGTGCAAGATGGAAACATTTAGGCAGCAGTCAAACCTCTGCCAAATAACCGATTCCTAGTAGCATGATAGCAAAGGTGGTGTAGTACAACAGTGTTATATGTACTAATGTCAACGAGATGTTGGCTGGTGTGATATCTTGTTCATTGTGTTGGACTACAGCATCATGTCCCTATTTATCAACCCAGTCCAATTTATATATCAAAGCCTGCCTTGGATAGGATGGTAATGGGTTTTAATGGGTAGCCATCACCACATCCAGTAGACAATAGAAGTGCCAAAACAACAGTTTCTAGTTATAGGTAGATTTCATCCACTGAAGCTGCTTTGGTCTAATGTTTTGTCTGTTCAAATTTTGAATGTACATAATTTCTGTGAATATGTATGAATAATTTTTTTTTACATCTCAGGTATGACATTGATGAAACTTCCCCTGAAGATTCCTATGAAGAAAGCTTTGACTACTGCATCCTTAGTAAGCTAAACAAGATGAAGCCCACACAGAAGACTTCACTATGAACAAGGGACGTGTTGTAGACACTAAACTTTACCTGAGCTCTCCTGGAGCTGTCCGGCGTTAAAGGTGAGGCAATGGTGACTTTATGAACCAAGGGTTAGTCAGTCATTTCAAGATAAATAAAATGGGAATGGGACTAAATACATGAATTACTGTAATATTCAATGCCATAATACATTTAATTGACTAATATTGTCCATATGCTGGGAGGAAAATTTTTATATATGAGCATATGTACTAGTGGCAATTGATGAAAGTTGAGAAGAGTTTTACAGCGTCCTCATGCGATATTGTTTACCAGCTGGTGGTTCCTCTGATGTATCATCTGCTCTTCATGCATTCACTCACCATGATAGATGTCTGGCACATTCACCTTTTCAGGCATTAAATCAATCAATCAATCACCATGATAGAAATAAGTATATCTTTAAACAAATATACATGTCAATGTTTACCAAAGAAATGCTTTTGCAGTACATGAGTGGTTTGTTTTACTGACGGTTTTTTGGAAAAGCTTTGGGGTGGGGTGACGGCCAAGTGGCCAGATGACCTGAAGTAACCAGTAAGGCATTAACACATAGATATATACCTGCACTGTGCAATTGCATACACCTACGCAGTGCAAAAGATCGGGGAAAATCAAGAAAGAAAAGGAGAAAAATTGGGAGAAGCACAAGGTGATGAGTGGTGGTGGTGAAAACTGGTTCACTTGGTGGTGAAAACTAAATGTTTTCAGACATTGGGGTTGTTGGGCAAACTCCATTTTTTTTCCTTGGGAGGGGGGGCACGGCCCCAGTGCCTATTTCATTCCTCAAAAAGGAATTCCATGACCGTGTGTATGTCGTGTACCAGGTCACATAAACACGTCAATGTTCACTAACGTATTTATCCAAAATATGTGTATTTCTTGATAAAATCCATATAGTACAATACAACCCATGAAAGCCCTTCAGATTGAAATACACTATATACAACAGTTGACTGAAAATCTCTTAAGAATCACCTACATACACAGTCGGGCATATTTATGTTTCCGTCTTACTCGCGTGCAACTCTGCACCCGATCCATTCATTGACTCCTCTGTCTAAATTCTCATGTGTATTATTTACTGAAGTCATACACAGAATAAAGTAACATGAGTATATGACACAGCTTACAGCATTCAGCGCCAACAACCACTGAACACCTTCACAGCCACTTACGACAACATCATGTACTTTTAAACAGATGGACAGACTTCATTGTACCACTGCAGATGATAGTTAACCCAATAGTACTGGAATACATCTTATATTTAATTAAACTGGTATTCATCTTACTATCTTAGAGTATTAACTCATATATATATGTGTTCAATATACAGAATAGGTATCATATTTCTCATATGCTCATGTCAATCATCAACCTCCTGGTATTTATGACTTAGTAGTTTGGGGATCAAAAAGATATTGAAAGATATAACCTAAAACCATGAAGTTGTAGTAGAAATTCGGGAGCTTTCTTATCAGTAGATTGTCCTATTATATTCCCTCCCCAATACAGCTGGCCTTTTCTCAAACTCACACACGTGGAGTAGCACATATTTAAAAGCATATATCGTACCATTCATCCAGATCCCACGAAACCAGAAATTTAGATACCAAACAATCCCACGAAACCTGAAATTTAGAAACTAAACGATCCCATGAAACCTGAAATTTAGGAGCGAAACTATCCCACGAAACCTGAAATTTAGGAGCGAAACTCCCACGAAACCTGAAATTTAGGAGCGAAACTATCCATCCATGAAACCTGAAATTTAGGAGCGAAACTATCCCACGAAACCTGAAATTTAGGAGCGAAACTATCCCACAAAACCTGAAATTTATAAACTAAACTATCCCACGAAACCTGAAATTTATAAACTAAACTATCCCACGAAACCTGAAATTTAGAAACTAAACTATCCCACGAAACCTGAAATTTAGAAACTAAACTATCCCACGAAACCAGTAATGTATATATTTTGAAGCGCATGTTCTGTATGTGGCGTGTTTCACAGTATTTCGCCGCTCTGGCTTTGTGTTTTGGTTGGGATTAGGATGGCCAGCGTGCAGCAGTCTAGGCCAAACAGCCGCTGTGGACACTTGGAATTTGGTTCTATGTTTAACCACCTAGCCTGCCTGCACCTCAGAGTTGCCATATGTGCCTATATATAATAATGCCTCACATTTGGCGTGTTTGTATATGGCGACCCCAATCAATTGCTACATTAATTCTCAAATAGCGATTATTTTCCCCCCTAAGGTAACTCATAATTATATTTGGCGATCATATTTTTGCATTTAGTGAATATTTTTTTTCTAGGAAGCAATTGGACATCTCCAGTCACTTCGCCCACACATCTTTCTTATTAAAGGATAAATAATAAAGAAACTATACGCTCAGTTTATTTAATCTCTTGGCACCCGATACTGACCGATAGAGAAGTAGTGAGGTTTTATGCTACCGAATGAGCAAAAATATAGGTAGACTGAGGGCTCTGGTACTAATTAACGGTCTTCGTATCATTTGTATTATTCGCAATTAGTAAATTCGGACTTAGTGAGCATTCTCCGGCACCAATAAATCATCAAATGTGAGACCTTAATGTATATAGTATTTACAATTGTGAATTTAGACTTAGAACATAAGATAAGACCCCCTGATGGTTTACATAGGAACATAAACATAAGAAAATAAGGAAGCTACAAGAGGCCGCGACACCTACACGTGGTAGTTCCTGTTACTTAAAACCACCTACATCCACATCCATAAAGCTGTCTAGCCTCTCTTTAAAATTTCCTAATGACTCCGCACTAACCACCTGCCGACTGAGTCCATTCATTGACCACCCTATTTGTGAACCAGTTTTTCTCTATTTCCTTTATAAATGATAAAATGATTCCTTTTTTAATTTTAAATAATACAACAAGAGTCCATTCCAATCATTACCAATTATTTTTCCTCCTGATTCTCTTTGATAGGCCTCAAACTACTGTACCTGTGAGGTGATTGTCTGATTGTCTCCTACAACCTCAAGCTACAGTGACATCCCGCGGCGCCACCGACGGTATGCGCGGGACCACACCAGTGTCCAGCGGGATGCCTCGCTTCGGTACGTACGGTGCTGCCCGATCCACCATCCTGCGGGGAAAGCAAGATTATTACCATGGAACTTTGTGTCGCTAAAAAAGTGGAATATTTATAAGTGGTATTTCCATGGAATTATCACTAAAAAGGTGGAATTTAAATGTGTGTATATTATTTCCATGGAACTGTCATTAAAAAAGTGGAACATAAGATTATTTCCATGGAACTGTCATTAAAAAAGTGGAACGAACTGTCATTAAAAAAGTGGAACAAGATTATTTCCATGGAACTGTCATTAAAAAAGTGGAAACAAGATTATTACCATGGAACTGTCATTAAAAAAGTGGACATCAGATTATTTCCATAGAACTCATTAAAAAAGTGGAACGAACTGTCATTAAAAAAGTGGAAAACAAGATTATTACCGTGGAACCGTCGCTAAAAAAGTGGAGCATAAATATGTGCCCGGTGTTGTTTTCTATACTGTGCCAAGCAATCAACAAAAACTGACTTTACAACCTTTTAAGCCATCTCCAGTGTCTTCTCTCTCCCCCATTGCCATCCCTCACCTCCCTCCCATAACCCTCATCTCTCTCTTTATTCCCATTTAACAGCCTTCATTTTATTCTTAATTAACTGCGAGGAAAACAACATTATTTCCATGGAACCGTCGCTAAAAAAGTGGAACATAAGATTATTTCCATGGTACTGTCGCTAAAAAAGTGGAACGTAAGATTATTTCCATGGAACTGTCGCTAAAAAAGTGGAACGTACGATTATTTCCATGGAACTGTTGCAAAAAAAGTGGAACGTAAGATTATTTCCATGGAACTGTTGCAAAAAAAGTGGAACGTAAGATTATTTCCATGGAACTGTCGCTAAAATAGTGGAACGTAAGATTATTTCCATGGAACTGTTGCTAAAAAAGTGGAACGTAAGATTATTTCCATGGAAGTCGCTAAAAAAGTGGAACGTAAGATTATTTCCATGGAACTGTTGCTAAAAAAGTGGAACGTAAGATTATTTCCATGGAACTGTCGCTAAAAAAGTGGAACGTAAGATTATTTCCATGGAACTGTCGCTAAAAAAGTGGAACGTAAGATTATTTCCATGGAACTTGCAGAAAAAGTGGAACGTAAGATTATTTCCATGGTACTGTCGCAAAAAAGTGGAACGTAAGATTATTTCCATGGAACTGTCGCTAAAAAAGTGGAACGTAAGATTATTTCCATGGTACTGCCGCTAAAAAAGTGGAACGTAAGATTATTTCCATGGTAGTGTCGCTAAAAAAGTGGAACGTAAGATTATTTCCATGGAACTGTCGCTAAAAAAGTGGAACGTAAGATTATTTCCATGGAACTCGCTAAAAAAGTGGAACGTAAGATTATTTCCATGGAACTGTCGCTAAAAAAGTGGAACGTAAGATTATTTCCATGGAACTGTCGCTAAAAAAGTGGAACGTAAGATTATTTCCATGGAACTGTCGCTAAAAAAGTGGAACGTAATGTGTCAGGTTTTGTGTTCTATACTGTGCCAAGCTATCAACAAAAATTGACTACGTACAACCTTTTAAAGAGTGAAAGATAAAGATATGATTGGGGTTTTGCTCCCTTACGCTGTACCATATACTCACTGCTATCTCCTTGTTACATTATTAGGTTAACTCATTCTGAACTTGAATAAAAAGAAAATCAAAGTTGTGTATTTGAAATGACCTATTAACCCCTTCACACCCAGATCTTTCAGGACTTTGGTATAAAAAATTGCCTTTCACACCCAGATCTTTCAGGACTTTTGTATAAAAAATTGCCCTTCACACCCAGATCTTTCCTTTGGTATAAAAAATTGTATGTTAGCCATAAAATTGCAAAAAGTAACTTAACAACCAAATTAGTTAATCGACAAGTGTACTAAACAGGTCATATCTATAAAATATTGCTTATATTAGCTAAAAATGGTTTAATGGTAGGGGAGAGCAGGGCAGGTTGCATCATTGCCTCTAACTCGCATGTTATCCCACGTACATGGTCTTAATACTACTACTACTACTACTACTACTACTACTACTACTACTATATAACTACTACTACTACAACACAACAATAATAATAATAAAAAAAGTTAATGCGAGTTAGAGGCAATGATGCAACCTACCCTCGATGCAACCTGCCCCGCTCTCCCCAACCAAATAACAATGGAAATTATGTTCTGGGTCTCAAGGGGTTAAGTCTCTAGCTAAGATAAGTTGCTATTCATATAAGAGAATAGCTAAGATAAGATGCTATTTATATAAGAGAATAGCTAAGATAAGATGCTATTTATATAAGAGAATAGCTAAGATAAGATGCTATTTATATAAGAGAATAGCTAAGATAAGATGCTATTTATATAAGAGAATAGCTAAGATAAGATGCTATTTATACAAGAGAATAGCTAAGATAAGATGCTATTTATACAAGAGAATAGCTAAGATAAGATGCTATTTATACAAGAGAATAGCTAAGATAAGCTGCTATTTATATAAGAGAATAGCTAAGATAAGTTGCTATTTATATACGAGAAACATACGTGATGCAGTCGATGATCGGACACACGGACACACACAGCGTGCAGCCCGTGCAGTCGTCTGTGACCTTGGTGAGGTGAGTCTTGGGGTCAAAGAGGATGGCCTGGTACCCGGAGTCATTGCAGGTCATGTAGCATTTACCACAGTTGATGCACATGTCCTGGTAAACAAGAACATAAGAAGAACGTAAGAAAATAAGGAAGCTACAAGTTGCCGTGAGACCTACACGTGGTAGTTCCTGTTACTTAATACTACCTTCATCCACCTTTCATCCCCATCCTCCATGAAATTGTCTAGCCTCCTTTTAAAACTCCCTATTGACTCCGTACTAAATAGAGGAATTACAATAATTTGCATGCGTAAAGGTCACTATAGTCGCCGCACGCTAAGTTGGCAAAAACTGGGCCCCCTCACTCCCCCTCTCCGAATGCACAGGACCGGCTGAGGTGTTGGGGCTTTAGGGCGGAACTTGGAGTAAGGCATTCTCACCCAACACCCAACACCTCAGCCAATCCCGGAAAGGGGAGGGAAGGGGCCCCACCCACGCTAACTTAAATGTACAGCGACTATAGAATGTTGCTGATTTCAGTGTAATGGAACTAGTATATTATTACAAATGATGCAAAAAAGGACAAACATTTTAAAGTACTGTATGTCAATAATTCCTAGAAACTGTTTACTCTTAAATAATAATAATGAAAAATTCCAGTGGGGCATCAATCAAAGCAGGTCTTATTTCCTCATCAATACTTAATCTTACCTTAATAATAATAACCTTAACCTTATTACTTCATCTTAATCTGAAATACATCAATCCTTACCTCATCAATAATAGCCACCTTCTGTTGCCTGTTGTCCAGCTCCCCGTAAGAGCCTACCATGGACAGTGCTCGCCCCACCATGGCCTCGACAGTGGGAACGCTGCTCACAGGGTGGTCAATAAAGCGCGGCGGCACTACTGTCTGTGGCAAGCCCTTACTGGTTTTGTGGCTTGCTATCCTCTTTTCTCTCTCCTCTTTGTATGGGCCAAAGTTGGGCAAGCTCTGTGTAATAAAATAATAAAATAAATAAGATGTAATAAAAAAGAATATCAAGGCTCTGAACAAGTATAGTGTATCATAAGAACATAAGAACATAAAGAAGCTACAAGAGGCCGCGAGACCTACACGTGGTAGTTCCTGTTACTTAACACTACCTACATCCACCTTTCATCCCCATCCATGACATTATCTAGTCTCCTTTTAAAGCCCCCTATTGACTCCGCACTGACCACCTGACGACTGAGTCCATTCCAATCATTTACCACCCTATTTGTGAACCAGTTTTTACCTATTTCCTTTATAAATTACGCTTTTCCAGCTTGAATCTGTTACTTCTTGTTTTACCTTGATGTGAATTCTACTATATTCCTAATTTAGGTGGGTTAGAAAACTCGCCTTGCATATTTTTCAAGAATCTTTCCAATGGACTCGTTGACTCACCTAAAACGCAGCGTATTATGAAGCTTTGAATGCAATATAGGCTACATGTGCCATATGACCTCTGATGTCTGGCACATTTTCCCCTTTTTAGCATTAATTCAATTCAATATAGGCTACATATCACTGTACTCATATTCTTGTAGGTGGGTCGGATAGCTCACCTTGCCTACTATATCCACGAGCTGCGCCACACTTTTGCCGAGCTGGTGTTTGGGTGTTGGCGGAGACTGTCCCATCCAGTCTTTCTTGGACTTCAGTGTGTTGAGGTAAAGGAGAGCCTTGAGTCCCAACAGGTAGTCCTCAATCACAGTAAAGTCTTGGTTCTGCACTGAGCTGCAAACCTGGGGATAAGAAGATAAGAAAATAAGGAAGCTATAAGAGGCAGCGAGACCTACACGTGGTAGTTCCTGTTACTTAACACTACCTACTTCTACCTTTCATCACCGTCCATGAAATTGTCTAGTCTCCTTTAAAAAGTCCCTATTGACTCCGCACTAACCACCTGACGACTGAGTCCATTCCAATCATTTACCACCCTATTTGTGAACCAGTTTTCCCTGTTTCCTTTTTAAATTACGCTTTTCCAGTTTGAATCCGTTACTTCTTGTTCTACCCTGCTATACAACAATAATTATGTATCAAAAGCCAGAACATTAATAGCTTGACTTAATATACTGTAAATATATATACAAATAGCTAAATGAATACTATGCGCTGTCATATTACCTGAAGAGCTGAGGCACCCCCCATAAGGAACTGTAGACCTGCATCGGCCGAGTCTATGCCGCCAGTGGCTAAAATAGGGAAGTCTGGTAATGCCCGGCCAATGGCAGTCACGGCTCTCAGGACGATGGGACGAATGGCGTTTCCTAGAAGGGCAGATGTTTTTTTGATCAGGTCAGTTAGTCAAGTTCACGTCAGTTAGTCAAGTTCAGGTCAGTTAGTCAAGTTCAGGTCAGTTAGTCAAGTTCAGGTCAGTCAGGTTACATATGATGCTCGGCAGAAAGTCACTTCACGTAAATTATTGGCACAGATATTTTTCTCCTTTCTGAATTTATTGTTCAGCTCAATTTTTCTGAAGCCACTGTTTGAATCAAGGATAGTATATAGAGGATATATATATAGAGAGAGATATTATACAGAGACATAGTATATAGACTTTATATATTATCCTTGGTTTGAATGGTGACGCTTAGACTACCCTTGTTTCTGCCTAGCTTGAGTGTTTATAAGTACATAAGAAAATAAGGAAGCTACAAGAGGCTGTGAGACCTACACGTGGTAGTTCCTGTTCATAATGTGACATAACTTATTATACTTCCACAACCATGCTATGAGACATTTTATGTATTATGTATTTGAGGTCATGAAAAAAAGTTTAAACAGGTTTTATCGTAACTTACTCACGAATAATTTTTGAAAGATTTGGTCTACATTTAGAAAGATTTAAAAATTTGGATTCTTAAATTCTTTACTTGTTTTGTCACACTTATTTGATCAACACAACCCTAATTCATATTTCTCTCATTATGTTTCAGTCTTTCCCAATAGTTGTAACATTTATAAGCACCTGAGACGCCTCCATAAGTGGTTTTCTTCTCCTTGCCGATAGAGGGCCACGCTGAACCATCTGGCCGCAGACCCATCAGTCCAGACACGGTGTTGGTGGCCGTCACTCCATCCGCACCACCTGGCCAGAAAAAAAATAATGTCAGCACCACCTGGCCAGAAAAAAAAATGTGATATACGTTCCATGTATTTCCCTTTTCCTGTTGGTTCTAAATTTCAGGTTTTTTTTTTGCATATCAGACATATTCCAGTGCATTAATTTTCCCAGAGCACCACAGACCTTCCTTAGCAGCTGTGGCAATGACGACAATGTTGGTGACGTTAGGTGTGAGTTTGGCAAAGAAGGGAATCTTAATGGCAGCTCTCACCCAGCGGCAAATATTGCGTACCAACTCGGCATCCTGTTACACATAAGAACATAAGAAAATAAGGAAGGTACAAGAGACCGCGAGACCTGCACGTGATTGTTCCTGTTACTTAACACTACCTACATCCACCTTTCATCCCCATCCATAAAATGATGCAGCCTCCCTATAAAGCTCCCTATTGACTCCGCACTGACCACCTGACGACTGAGTCCATTCCAATCATTTACCACCCTATTTGTGAACCAGTTTTCTCTATAGATTTTCCCACATAAGATTCGTTGCTATCACTGTGGCTGACCTCCATTTCCTTGCAAAACATGATTAGTTCAGATTCTACAACGTACTATAAAGCCATAAAGCAATAACCATATTCACTGAAAACTTAGGAAGGTCTTATCAAACTATGTACGCTTCACAATGATATATGATATGATATTTGTATGCACGGATGAGAAAGGTGTTACTACTTTAGTTATAACAATTATTTTATGAAAACCTCATGATTATGCACTGCCATGACTTACTTCAGCTGTACATTTAGTATCTTAGCCTGAGACTCATATAAGAACATAAGAAAATAAGGAAGCTACAAGAGGCCGCGACACCTACACGTGGTAGTTCCTGTTACTTAACACTACCTGATTGATATGATTACTGACAGTGGCGTCTTTCCCCCCCATGCCTCACCTGGCCACACGCGAGGCCCATGCCACGCTCTCCCATGCCGTGAGGACAGGACAGGTTCAGCTCCAGGGCATCTGAGCCGGCAGCCTCGGCGCGCTGGGCAAGCTCCATCCAGTCCTCCTCATTGTAGCTGCACATAATGCTGGCAATGAGCACCTGGGCAGCGTGAGGGATAAGAGTTGATTGTTAACACATGAACATAAGAACATAAGAAAATAAGGAAGCTACAAGAGGCCGCGAGACCTACATGTAGTAGTTCCTGTTACTTAACACTACCTACATCCACCTTTCATCCCCATCCATGAATGTATCCAGCCTCCTTTTAAAACTCCCTATTGACTCTGCAATAACCACCTAAATTGACCACCATGATTATTTGTGTCACAAAATTCTACATCAAACAATTTTCAAAATATTCGCTGTAGTCAAAATCAAAGAGCACAGCACCTTATCAGGAAAGTCCCGTTTGAGTTCCGTGATGGTCTGCAGCCAATAGGCACAAGTCTTCTCGGAGATGAGTTCTATGTTGAGGAAGGAGCCTTGGCCGGGGCCGTACAGGTGGCCGGACGTGGTCCCTCGCACAATGCGGGGCGACACATTGGTCACTATGTCCTGGTGGGGGAAGGGTCAGGTGTGGTCAGCATGAAGGTGTGATGGGACACAGGTCAAACTGCTCAAAGACTGACAGGACAACAAAATAACTACCCATAATTTCTAACAAGCCACAGACTGCTAAGATGAGCCTCGGTTTAAATTTTGTTCACGGCACCAAACAATGTGGAATCATGAGATGTTTGTCTTCCGTATATTCCTCTGTTAACATACAGGAAGCTTATACATAGTTTAGACCCATTAAAGCAACGGCAATGCAAGTGAGCCAATACCTTGTCCAGGGCAAAGGTCTTGCTAACACAGAAGCCCCAGCCGGCCTCAAAGGCTCGCCGCATCATGGGGCCGGAAGTGGTGGGAGGGCAGAGGCCAGACCAAAGGGGTTCGGGAACCTGAACAACAAATAAATAATACGTAATACATACATGTGTGTATACATTTATAATTATAATACTATATAATGAAATCAATATTTATCTATATTTTATTTACATTTATAACAGTCCTTGCAACAATTCTTTAAATAAGGATTCTTTAGTGAAGATGTTTAGGCAAAGATGATAGCATGCATGCAGAACATAACATATTAAAAAAAGTGCATATACTTCTGCCAGGTATTAGTAAGTACATATTATTATGTATATATGTAGTAGTATTTATGTCACCGGCCTTCCGGCAATCAGCAGCTTGTCCCTTACCTCATGCCACAAATGTTGATGGACAGATCCACTTCATCAATGGTAGTGTAGAACTTGGGCAGGCGAGGCTTCTCCGGCACAAACATCCCGTGCAGAGACTGAACATTGACAAAAAAGAAATACTACTAGTACTAATAATGTTGTTAGAGGGCATCAATCAGCCATTCCACGAGGTGTAACAAGCAGAGCCAGTACAAAAGATTTCAGGACAAGCAGCAGCAAGAAAAGCATACATGCACTGAAGTACAAAAAAATGTCTTGAAAAAGTCTTGTGTATCCAAGATTTCCATGCCATTCAAAATTTTATAGACCTCAATCAAGTCCCCTTTTTCTTCTATTGCCATATGACCTCTGATGTCTGGCACATTTCCCCTTTTTTTTTGCATTAAATCAATCAATCTTTTTCTTCTATCCTCCAATTTGGGTAAGTCCAGTTTTTTTTTGCATACACTGAAGTACCTTACAAAAAAAAAAAAAATACCTGCAGGTACTTGTGTATGTTCCAGGCCGCTGTCTTGCCGTCATTAACACTCTCCACCGTGGTCTCCGCAACACCGGCGATGTCCCCGCCACAGAACACGCCTGGGGTGGTGGTGGCCATGGTGATGGAATCCACCTCGGGCAGACCCCAGCGGTTCAGCTTGACGGGCGCAAGGGCTGCCTGGACTGCAAAGGTGGGTAATAATCAATGCATTATATTATCTAACGGGTCAGATAATGGAACTTCATTAACCCCTTGAGGCCCAGAGCATATTTTCCATTGTAATTTGGCCACCATTAGACAAATTTAATGAATGTAATTAGTAGTATTCTACAGATATGACCTGTTTAGTACCCTTTTCCACTAGCTAATTTGGTATATTAAGTTCCTTTTCGTAATTGTATAATTTTTATGGCTAACAGACGATTATGAAAAGGAAAGATCTGGAAGTGAAGGGGTTAAGAACATAAGGAAGCTACAAGAGGCCGCGAGACCAACACGTGGTAGTTCCTATTACTTAACACTACCTACCTCCACCTTTCATCCCCATCTATGAAATGATCTAGCCTCCTTTTAAAGCTCCCTATTGACTCTGCACTAACTACCCCACGACTGAGTCCTTTCCAATCATTTACCACCCTAAATAATCGATAATAATAATCCCTAATAATCAATTTATCATCAAACGGGTCAGATATTAGAGCTTCCATTGTAGTTTATGATTCAATTAAGGAGTCACAACATTTAGGAGGGGGACTTACTATCCTCGTCCGAGAGTCCCGAGCCAAAAGCGGATATTATGTAGTCGCACTTGAGCCGCACAGTCTGGTCCTCATCCTCCAGCCAAGTCCCGTCCTCCGCCTGCTCCGTCCTCACAAACTCCATGCACGACACTCGACCATTCTTCATGAGGACTTTACGGGGTGAGAGGAAGGGCATGAACTCGCACATCTCCTCACGGGCAAGTTCCATCTAGAAAGAATGATTGGGAACTGTACTTTATCTGACAGGTTTTGCCTCTTAATATAATAATTCATATACAGTTTCCAATTTTTTTTCCTACAGCTTGTGAGAAAAGTGAACTCAAGACCATGTATGATAACACTTTTTAACCCCTTGAGGCCCAGAACGTAATTTTCATTGTAATTTGGCTACCATCAGACGATTTTTAGTGAATATAAGCAATATTTTATAGATATGACCTGTTTAGTACCCTTGTCCACTAACTAATTTGGTATATTCAGTTACTTTTCGTGATTTTATGGGTAACAGACAATTTTTTTTATAGCAAAGGAAAGATATGGGTGTGAAGGGGTTAATATAATGATTCATATAGACTTTCCATTTTTTTTACCTACAACTATGAGAAAAGTGAACTCAGACCATGTATGATAACACTTTTTAATACAGTTTCAAAGCCCTCTACACACCTTTTGTAATCTTATGGCTAACAATGGACAATTTTATATAGCAAAGGAAAGGTCTGGGCATAAAGAGGTTAATTAATAAAAACGTTCAAAGCCCTGTACACACCTCCTCCGGCACTGCCCTGATATTGGTGAAGCCTTTCCGGAAGACCACGTAGACGCGCCGGGCACCGCAGCGCAGGGCCGACGTGGCACAGTCGAAGGCCGTGTCCCCAGCGCCCAACACCAACACCACACCTTTCACTTGTGGCAGCTGAGCCTTGCAATGACACATGCCTAAGGAGAAAATGACTTCAAATGGATGGGATCTTGAATTTAACTAGAACATAAGAAGAACATAAGAAAATAAGGAAGCTACAAGAGGCTGCGAGACCTACACGTGGTAGTTCCTGTTAGCATTACAATAGGAAATATAAACAGACAAAAGTGACACATAATATTAACAGACATATGCCTTGAGAAGAAAAGGACTTCAAATGGATGGAATTTTGGATTTAACTAGAATTACAATAGGAAATAATAATCAGTATTAACATTTTGATACAGATTTTGTATTATGATGCTATGTATATGCTGCTGATGCTATTATATAATCTTGTTAGAAAGTTATATCACTGCACAATCAAAAAATCTGTTAACTGATGTCATAATTGCCATGGATATATATTTGCAAAGAATGTTGAAATAAGATATGATGCAGTTTTTTTCATATAAATTCTTGATATTATTGAAGATATGATGCAGTTTTTCCTTACAAATTCTTGATATTATTGAAGATATGATGCAGTTTTTTTCATATAAATTCTTGATATTATTGAAGATATGATGCAGTTTTTTTCATATAAATTCTTGATATTATTGAAGATATGATGCAGTTTTTTTCATATAAATTCTTGATATTATTGAAGATATGATGCAGTTTTTACTTACAAATTCTTGATATTATTGAAGATATGATGCAGTTTTTCCTTACAAATTCTTGAAGGTGCAATGGAAAAAAGTACTAAAAAATCAGATGCAACAGCCAGCAGCGACTGAAGAGAGAGTTGACTGACCTGGCTTGACCTTAACTGACTTGACTTGACCTTAACTGACCTGGCTTGCTGGCGGCTGTGACTAGAGGCAGGAAGTCCTTGCTAGTATAGAAGCCCATGCTAATGTCCAGTTTGGCAAAGATGTCTATTTTCTTGGGCTGAGGCATCCCAATACCCACAAAGATTGCTTCATAGCCGTCTTCTGCAGACTCTGACGAGGGAAGGAAAGTATGGTTATTGACTTTCATGTGATACCAAAGAAAGAAAAAAAAAAGAAAGAAGCAGGAAGAAAGAAGATAAAGAAAATATGATACCAAAGAAAGAAAGAAAGAAGACAGAAGAAATAAAGAAAATATGATACCAAAGAAAGAAAGAAAGAAGACAGAAGAAATAAAAGAAAATATGATACCAAAGAAAGAAAGAAGAAAGAAAAGAAGAAAATAAAGAAAATATGGTACCAAAGAAAGAAAGAAGAAAGAAGCAAGAAGTAAGGAGAAAGAAGAAAAAAGAAAATATGGTACCAAAGAAAGAAGCAAGAAGCAAGAAGAACAAAGAAAATATGATACCAAAGAAAGAAAGAAAGAAAGAAAGAAGCAAGAAGAAAGAAGAACATAAAGAAATATGGTACCAAAGAAAGAAAGAAAGAAAGAAACAAGAAGAAGAAAGAAGAAAGAAGAAAATATGGTACCAAAGGAGACTATTTCAATCTGGTCAGCCTGGATATACTCTACAAGTGGCTGGTTACTATCCATTAACTAACATATTCCCTTGGCACAAACTTCATATTATACTTCTTTCACGCATTATTTGTACTTATGTTTCCCTAGCTTAAATAATTGTGGACCTGCTATTATTCTAAACCTCATTCAAGTATCATTGTTACAGGAACTACCACGTGTAAGTCTCGCGGCCTCTTGTAGCTTCCTTATTTTCTGATGTTCTTATGTTCTCTTCATTACCTAATGTGCCTATATTATGTATTTTTTGTTTTGCTCTAGTACTTAAGTTAACTCCTTGTCTTGTTGTTGTTGCTTTTTTTGTCTGTATGCCTCTGGGCGATAATAAAATCATTATTATTTTTATTATTATTACCTTAACTGTGAGGTCTGACATGGAGAGTTTTCGGCCATTGAACACCTTGACGCCCAAATCTTTCATCAGGTCGACCTCAAACTTCACCACCTCGAAGGGCAGCCGGTACTGGGGGATCTCCGAGGAGCTCAGGCCGCCCTCAAAGGTGCTCTTCTCATAAACGTGGATGGTGCGGTAACCCAGGCGCCCGAGGAAGGTGGCACAGGAGGTGGATGCTGGACCACACCCTGCACCAAGGATAATACAAGACTTAACAAGATAATACAGGAATACAAGACGAGTATAGGATCCTTGCCTTGGACCATGTCAAATGTATACTGTAGCCATTAGGGAGTCAACAAGGACTGAGATTATTCACCTCAAGAGATCTCATCGATCCCTTGGAGTCGATATTGACCTCTTTGGGAACCCCTGCCTTAAAATAACAATAAATATGGTGACAAATGTTACAAAATGGGTTTCTGCATCCCACCACTAACCAATGAGAGCAATCTTAGCTTGGTAGCTTTCAGGAAGGTTGTCTGGCACATCAGGAGGTAGCACCTGACGGATGTTCATCTGGCGAAAGATCTGAAATAAAAATATCTCATTTAATACCTCCGTGATGACGCTACACACAAAATAGGTATAAAAATGGAGGCAGGGCAAAACTCCACTTGGGCACGTGTGTATCGTTGGGAGGAGGAGGGGGGGGGGAGAGAGAGAGAGAGAGAGAGAGAGAGAGAGAGAGAGAGAGAGAGAGAGAGAGAGAGAGAGAGAGAGAGAGAGAGAGAGAGAGAGAGAGAGAGAGAGAGAGAGAGAGAGAGAGAGAGAGAGAGAGAGAGAGAGAGAGAGAGAGAGAAAAAAAAAACACAGAACGGAGATTCGTAACATACGCAGGCTGTCTCGAATGGAATAAACTGCCCGAGTATCTCATGCATACAAACAACTGTGTTTCTTTTAAGATAAAAGCAAAAAAATATCTTCTTAACGGATGTAACAATTCAGTTACTGTTTGATATCATGAGTAATATCTTTGTGATGAGTAATACGAGTCTAAATGGGAAGTATGTTTTGCTGCAGCCTTAGTAATATGTATATACATGTTTATGTATGTGTATATAAAAAAATAAAAATAAATATAAATCTACACCAACAACAACAACAACAACAGTGATAAGGTATATTAAGTATGTGGTGTATATGTATTTGTGTGTGATGTATAAGTATATATGTGTGTGTATGTATGTGTATGTATGTATATGTGTGTATTTGTATGTGTATGTGTGTATGTGTATGTATGTATGTGTATTTGTATGTGTACGTGTGCGTACGTGTATATGTGTTTGTATGTATATATTTGTATGTGTTTGTGTGTATGGTTTGGGTTTGTGATTATGTGAATATGCATATACAATACTTCTAACTCTATGAAAAACCAGATATGAGTTTACAGTATGAATAGGTACGTATGTATTATATTAGATTATGTGCCCTAGGTAATTATTGAAATTTACGTAGATTATTTTTGGGAGCTCTTTAAAAATGTTTACATTAAAAGAGCTCTGCCTTGATATTTGTGATATGTTAATTTTCTTCGGGTTAAAAATGGGCAAATAAACAATTTTGACTTTGACTTTGACTTTGGAGAGAGAGAGAGAGAGAGAGAGAGAGAGAGAGAGAGAGAGAGAGAGAGAGAGAGAGAGAGAGAGAGAGAGAGAGAGAGAGAGAGAGAGAGAGAGAGAGAGAGAGAGAGAGAGAGAGAGAGAGAGAGAGAGAGAGAGATGTAATAGGTATTTTAGTCTGAACAAGGATAGAAATAAGTTAGCTAGATTGATTTATTACCGAGAGAGAGAGCGAGAAAAAGGTACGCCAGAATTCCTCTGAAACCGATAATTCTTCCTGCTTGTCATCACAAAAGATTCAGGTTTAGATTACAAAAATGTAGTTTCAGCAGTTCTTTGGCTTTCATGATTGGCTGAAGAAAAAGGGAGAACAGTACATGTCTTGTCTATGATAGGTCCTCCAAGTCATGACGCAAACGTGACGTCATGGTTATAGGTTAGATGTGGAAAAAGTCTCATTCTTGAGGCAGAGAACTTTTGGTCCACGTAAGACACACACGTGACCGTGCGTAGAGTCCCACACGCGACCCATTGTTGTGTGGGCAAGTTTGCCCACACGACACCGTGGGCAAAGACCAACATTACCAGTGAACACCAGTGAACACGAGACACAGTGAGGTTGAACATTCTACACGCGAGTTGAACACGAGATAAAAAGAGAGTTCCTGAACACTACAAGTGAATGAAAGTACTTTGTTATCCTTTATTAAACCAAGAAAGATAACCGACTGATTATTCCAACCCATGCATGACGAAAGTGCATGACAACCGGTGCAACAACAAAACCCGCAGTAACAGCGGTAAACAGCATTAACAGAGAGAGAGAGAGAGAGAGAGAGAGAGAGAGAGAGAGAGAGAGAAGAGAGAGGAGAGAGAGAGAGAGAGAGAGAGAGAGAGAGAGAGAGAGAGAGAGAGAGAGAGAGAGAGAGAGAGAGAGAGAGAGAGAGAGAGAGAGAGAGAGAGAGAGAGAGAGAGAGAGAGAGAGGAGAAGAGAGAGAGAGAGAGAGAGAGAGGGAGAAGAGAGAGAGAGAGAAGGAGGGGAGAGAGAGAGAGAGAGAGAGAGGAGAGAGAGAGAGAGAGAGAGAGAGAGAGAGAGAGAGAGAGAGAGAGAGAGAGAGAAGAGAGAGAGAGAGAGAGAGAGAGAGAGAGAGAGAGAGAGAGAGAGAGGAGAGAGAGAGAGAGAGAGAGAGAGAGAGAGAGAGAGAGAGAGAGGAGAGAGAGGAGAGAGAGAGAGAGAGAGGAGAGGAGAGAGAGAGAGAGAGAGAGAGAGAGAGAGAGAGAGAGAGAGAAGAGAAGAGAGAGAGAGAGAGAGAGAGAGCAGAAGAGAGAAAGGAGGAGAGAGAGGAGAATATTCCTCGCGACTCACGTCAGTCGCAAATTGCTGCAGGCCGCCTATATTGATGGGTCCTTCCTCGCTGGCGTACAGGTTGCAGCCGCCCACACAGAGATCACTCGTGGGACACACCATGCCGCAGCTCAGACCCAGCGGGTTGTCTGAGAATATCATCTTGGCTGCCCCATAGTAGTTCTGCAAATAGGGTGGTAAATGATTAGAATGGACTCAGGTGTCAGGTAGTTAATGCGGAGCCAATAGGGAGCTTTAAAAGGAGGCTAGACAATTTCATGGATAAGGATGAAAGGTGGATGTAGGTAGTGTTATGTAACAGTAAGTACCACGTGTAGGTCACCGTCTCGCAGCTTCTTGTAGCTTCCTTATTTTCCTATGTTCTGAGTAGCATGGGAACAGACAATATAGGGTTACAATATATGGGTCACCTTGAAATGGGATCACCACAGCCACAGCTAGAAGGATTGTTCAGCACATTTTTCCCTCACTTCACAACGTGCGTCACTAGTGCTCCCGCACGCCCCTTAATGAAGTGTTACGTTTCTATAGGCAACCAAGGGCGTAGCCAGAGGGGGGGCCAATGGGGCCATGGCCCCCCCCCCCCCAATTCAACACATCTACTTTAGAAGTGTATGGTATAATTTCATCAATTTTACTATATTGAATATCATGCAAAGAACCAATAAATGACCCCCCCCCCCTAACGTAGATAACAGTTAAAGTCGCCACCTGCAGTCAAGTCGCCAGGCGCCAAATATTACGAATTATAGTATTACTACTGATTTTTATGTGCCACTGAAGATAATACACAGTAGTTTATAACATGACTGTATAATCTACCCTGTTTCAGCGTTGTTTTATGCTTTGTAGCTGCAAGTATATACGTTTTCAAATTTCACTACGCGTTTTTTTTTCGGGCGACGACGACAGCGGTACGGCACTCATTAAATAAACACTAGATGGCGACTCTACTGTTGGTAGCCACTTTGTAGATATTTTTGTCATTTGTTCATTTATAGCCCTAATATGACACAGATGAAGACACAAAATGACACAGACTCTCTAGATAGCCCCTTCTAACTTTACTGAAATCATGGATGTAGAAATGTAAGTATTAACGCCACCACACGTCTGTAAACAGAAATAAAGTTGTCCTGGCGACTTAACTGTTATCTACGGTAGGGCTCAATATACCCCCAATTAAGTCATATCTTCAAAAAAATTCTCTGGGGGGCTTACAGCGCCTCCCAGACCCCCAGCTGATAAGGCACCCACCCCTCAACCATCATTGGGAGGTGGCCCCCCCTAATTATTTTTCCTGGCTACGCCCTTGTATAGGCAACAACCCTTTATGTCTGTGGGTATGGTGGATCGTATTCTGGGATTAATATACACACACTGTACATAAGTATAGTAATGGGACACTAGCTGAATTATGCATCTCCATCCCTTCACGAGGACATGACTGTGATTCTGATATCCAAGCGGCAAGCACAACACTGTCCTCTCCAAGCATATGACCGTGATGACCCTGAGATAGATTTGTCACATGCAGACAATAATATTTATGAGAACGTGATGACACAGGTCTGACGCTGTAGGCGTTATATAGTAAGCTCGTTAGTAAAGCCCATTAAGCCCAATTATACAGCCCATAATAATGTAAATTAAGCCCATTAAGCATACAGCGAGACAGCAAAATACTAGAATATCTTCTGTCTTGGCCACTCTCCCGTCACATTACGAGTTCCAAGACACAGGCGTCAGAGTGATAAATAAACATTCTATTATAACCTGAGAGCATCGGTTCCAAGGCATGCAACACAAGAAGACCATGCTGCACATTTTCGTTTGAGTTTGTCTGAGTCACCATCGATCTTCCTGACGATAACCTTTAATTTGCTTACGACGCCATGACTTCAGCTATTACGACATCCAGACCGTCTACTCACACAGTCAGGGTCATGAGTAGGCTCCTCTATGACCCTGCACTCCGTCACCTTCCCGAGTCAACCTACTGCAGCG
Source organism: Chionoecetes opilio (assembly GCA_016584305.1). Taxonomy (NCBI): domain Eukaryota; kingdom Metazoa; phylum Arthropoda; class Malacostraca; order Decapoda; family Majidae; genus Chionoecetes; species Chionoecetes opilio. Next base: position 408,816 of record JACEEZ010022582.1, read on the forward strand.
CAAGATCTATAGACTTTAAACGAGTAGTCTATTAATCTTGCTGCAGCGGTTCTTACCCTGGGGGGCGTGGGTAATTACCTAGGGGGGCGTGAGCCAAGAAAGAACAAGAAAGAACTGTCAAGTATTTAACGTGAAACTCGGCCTTCGCTTTAACATGAAGTTCACGCGCGAGGGTGAGCGAGGAAAGTCTGGCGAAGCAAGCGTGGCTGAAAAACTCTGCGGGGATGTCTTGCCGGGTTTCACTAACTATGTAGACTTTTATGCAATATTTTTTTTTTTATTATTATTAGTTATTATTATCACTATTATTATTATCATCATTATCATTACCGTTATCATTATTATTATTGTTGTATTATTACTATTATTATTATTGTTATTGTTTTATCATATTAATATACTCATTATTATTACCATTATTATTATCTAATCAAAATTACCATTATTATACAGTAATGACATTATTATCATACGGCCAGAGCGTTATCTATTGTGGCCTCGTCACACAGCGCGTGGCCTACGTAAGTGAAGGGGGGGGCATGGAGGCAAGGACCAACTACTTGAAGGGGGCGTGGTGGTAAAAAGGTTAAGAAACACTGCCTTAATTTATCGAACGTAATAAATACTTAGGTTTACCATGTTAGCGATGCATGAGATGAACTGCTTCACGTCCAGCTGGGTCGGGCAGGACTTCTGGCATGGCGCGTCGGCACACTTGAGGCATCGCGCGGCTTCCCGGAGGGCGCCCCGCTCGCTCAGGGTGGTGTGCTTGATGTCGTCAAAGTTGTTCTCCAGAGTGCAGTGGGTCTGGGAGGAATAAAATCAGAGGTGGAGATAAACGCTAAAAATTATTGACAGAACACACGCACAGAATAAATGAAAAAAAATATTCAAACTAATACATTTTTCTTGAAGTTTAATTTCTAGGGAGAGAGAGAGAGAGAGAGAGAGAGAGAGAGAGAGAGAGAGAGAGAGAGAGGAGAGAGAGAGAGAGAGAGAGAGAGAGAGAGAGAGAGAGAGAGAGAGAGAGAGAGAGAGAAGAGAGAGAGAGAGAGAGAGAGAGAGAGAGAGAGAGAGAGAGAGAGAGAGAGAGGAGAGAGAGAGAGAGAGAGAGAGAGAGAGAGAGAGAGAGAGAGAGAGACTTAAAAAGAAAAACGAAGGCATGGATCAGAATATCACAAAACTTGGACCTCAAGGCTGCGTCCCAAGGGCCGAGGCGTTAGTTACTCACGGTGCAGTTTTTGGGTTTGCTCCTCTTCCAGTGCTTCTTGTCTGTCTTGGTGACGCTCGACGGCTGCACCGTGGCGTGGCGCGGGGTGTGGGGGTTGAGCGCCAACACATTCTGGGAACACAAGAAATAAGAACATAAGAAAATAAGGCAGCTACAAGAGGCCGCGAGAACTACACAAGGTAGTTCCTGTTACTTAAAATACTACCTACTTCCACCTTTCATCCCCGTTCATGATTGCTTCATTTATTTTTCGATGCACAAACATAACCAATTAAAGATTTGAACACCAAAAAACATATTGAATAACCCAGCTATGTTGAATGAAAATTATCTGAATAAATAGACGTAAAACGTGTTGGTTAAAAGTCTCGAAGTGCAACGAATTCCTTACATTTTCTATCCTTCACACGTGCACAGATGCACACACACACACACAGTCACACACACACACACACACACACACACACACACACACGCACATACACACACACACACACACACACACACACGTGCATGGACTAGCAATGGGTTGAACAGGTGCAAGGTAGGCAGTATAATTTTCCCTTACTTTGGAGAGTTGAATGAAATAGTTCTTATTGCGTCTCTGTTGACGTGATTAACCGGTTATGAAGCAGCGAGTCATTGGGAGCAAGCGAGTCATTGTGAGCAAGGACGAGATACATACGTACATAAATTGTACTTGACTGGGAGATGCAACACAAAAAATAAACAACATTGCAATAACTAACATTAATGATAATAGATATACTTATAGATAAATAAATTAATCTCTCTCTCTTTATTAGTGTTTCGATTTGCTTGGAATACTTGTTTAAAATTTACCAAGTTACCCCACACACCTGGACACTTTCAGTTGCGTGTGTGGGTATTTTTCCTCACCTGGCTGGTCGGCTGAGGTGATATTCTAGGTAATACCTGTCTGTGAAAAACATCCCGTGTCTGATGATTACGTCACTTCAGGTTAAGATAAGTTGGCGTTACTTAAGATTCTAGAATATTATTTACAACTATACATGCATGCCCATGTGACGGCTTAGAACGTTTTATCTATGAGTTTTTCCTCGGCGCATAAGTGCCATCATACCTAAGCTATTGCAACAATCACCGATTCTATATTCAGATGATATTCAGTGATGTTTGTGATATGTTACATTCGTCCTTCGGATTATGGATATACTGTTAGATTTTGAAGCGATAAAAGAGCTTGATGCTGCTGAAGCAAAGGTTCAGACTGCCACGAACTATGAAACATCGTTTGGATTAGTTCCTGAAGTAATTCCTGACTGAAGAGAAATTCACATCCCTGCAGGTTTAGGATGTCTAAACAAAATGCTTCCTGACCTATAGAGGCAAATGATTCACGACCTTTTATATTAACATAGCTATAATATGTACAGAGAAGTTATTGATGTGCAAATTCTTGCAATCTTAATACTAAAAAGAAACGAATAGTTATTATTGTTAAGAAGGGAAAGATTACCATCAAATATTCTAGTTGGTAATATATGTAGAGCAATATTCTATAACCCCACACACATTTTTATTATTATTTTTTATGTGTGTCCAGTCGAGTCTTCAAACCTGCTGGTGGCTATCTTCTGGCCGGCCATTCATTGCCTTCTGATGATAGCATAGAGCTATCATGTGTTCTTATCGTTCATGATCTCTTTAATGAGGTCAAGTATTCCCTTATCCACAATGGACATAGAAGTTGCCCTGATTGAGGATACTTCCTTGCATGTCGCCATGGTAACCGCTCCACATGTACTACACACACATCGCGCTGCCTCTGTCGCTGATGCGCTGACGATGATGATCACTAATGCTCGCCCACCTTGCCGTTTGCCAAAATGAGTCAACAGGAGTCTTTTAAAGGTAAGGACTTCCTCATGAACATATGGCGGCGGTGGTGAACATATGGCGGCGGTGGTGGCGATGAGGGATGTGAGATCCTTCTGTACAAAGCCAGGTGGTGTGGTAGCCTTGAGGTTGTCACTGGCGTACGTGGGAGCTGCCTGCTGCGTCACCGCCGTGAGTGCGTGGAGGGGGTGACGTGACGGCCCAGGTGAGGGTTTTGCAGGTAAGGTCGTTTTGAATGTGGACTGAGGAGGTATTGCTGGTCGCTTGTCTCGATGCTGTGGCCCCAACCTCGGTGTTAGGAAACTGCGTGAGAGCTTCGTCTCAACCTAAGTTTTAGAGAGACTTCTACAGTTTGTGGGCAAAGGTTGGGTTTAGGGAAATGCGTGAAGCCTGGTGAGAAGATGTGTAGGCGCGTGGTGGTGAGGCTTGGGAGGAGCGCCTGGCTACCCTTGTCCTTCACGGTAAAGCGACTCAGGTGGGTTTTTTTTCTTACTTCTATTGACAGAACATGTCTGGTTGTGGATAGAAGCAGTGGCGGAACTGAGTGGTTCGGAACTGAATATTTACCTGTGCCCCCCATTTTTACACCCCTTGTTCCGCTACTGGACAGCAGGCTGCGGGTTGTTGGTAACACAGCGTGGATAAGCTTGAGGGAGGCATCAGCGGGAACACGCGCCATGTAACATTAGGATGATTAGGCGACTTGTTGGTGCAGCTCGTTCGTCGCGGGACCATCGAAATGCCACCGATTTGGATGTCGTTAGAACGAAGCTTTAGAAAAAAGTTTATATAATAAGGTAACAACACAGTCGACATCCGAAGTGGCGTTACGGCGTCAGGGGAATGTGAGTCGTGCCCGACTACCCGTGGTTCAGCCGGTGTGCCGGGAGGAAGCAAGTCGCTCAGGGTTCACAAGTTACTGACAACAGATATGAGTAGTTAACCTTTCAAGTCACGGGAACGGTGAAGTATTTAGCTCCCGTGTTACTCAAGGTCACACGAGAGAACGTTTTAAGCATTGTAAGTACATTAAGGAAGTGCTAATATGAATATATAATGAAATGAAAGGTATATGGCACATCAAATAAGACGGACCATAAGCACTACCTAACAGCGTGTTAGGGTGGACGTGCTTATTGCTCTCCTGTTCTTCGCTTGCCCATCATCAAAATCAGGAGTCAGCGGGGTATAAAAAAGAAGATAATAGAGAAGAAGAAACGCAGCAGGAGGAAAAAAAGATAGTATAAGAAAAAGTATAAGAAGTAAAAACATAAAATAGTATAAAAAAGTGATAATAGAGAGGAAGAAACAGAGCAGGAGGAGGAAAGGATATAAGATAGTAGAGAAGAAGCGTTGCCACCACTCAAAATTCCATGATCGCAAACCGCATGGGGCAACCGCGCGTATGCTTTCCATACAGAAGGTTCAGTGACGTGCCTCTATAATGACAGGGCCATAGGGCAGTGGTGGTGTGTAGTGGTGGTGATGGTGGCGGCGGTGATGGCAGTGGTGGTGATGGTAGTGGTGGTGATGGCAGTGGTGGTGATGGAAGTGGTGGTGATGGTAGTGGTGGTGATGGCAGTAGTGGTGATGGTGGTGGTGCTGAAAGGCGGGAGGTGCGCTGAGGCCAAGATTGTGCAATGTGCTCTCCCCAATCCCTCCCGGATGTGTATTGTGATTAAAGGCGTTTTCTGCGGGGATCTTGATTGCAACCGAAAAATTCTCGGTTGCTCAAATTTCGATCCCTGTTCAACTATCCAGGGAAGATGATTGGCCCGACCCGCAATCATTTGTTGTTGTTGTTGTGACCGTCTGCAACCGAAAATTTTCCGATTGCAACCAAAAATCCCCCGCAGAAAACGCCTTAAGACATAGGCATCATATAGTTATATGTGTGCATCCGCGCGCCTTGTAGGAAAAAATTCTCGTATAATCAGGATCCTGGGAGGAATATGAAAGGCCGTTGCTTCGTCATCCTTACTACGTCAACAGTCTGATAGTTCGCAGCTGTACCGTCAATAACACTATCTATAGTTGCCAGGCGTCATATAATACGAACTTTAGCATCACTACAGACTTGTATGTGCCACTGAAGAGGAATGTCCTGTTGTTTATATAATGTACATCACACTACATATACACATTATTAGTGATGCTAAAATTCGTAATATATGGCGCCTGGCGACATTAGTGCAGTGGCGACTATAGTGTAATTGACGGTAGTTACTTGACAAGCTGACATTATTGCCTTCCCTTCCTTCTCTATTATCGATGAATAAGAATTTCAAATAAAACGGACAATAAACTAATATGCTGTCTTGATGTGTTTTCATTAACTGGACGACAACAATGCAGTATAATCACATTCCTAATCAGTACATAAGAACATAAAAACAGAAGAACATAAGAAAATAAGTAGTCGTGCTTGCTATGATAAGGATATTCCATTCTTTATAAGATTTCCTTCATTCCGCTACTCCACACAGAACACTATCTTGAACGTACCGTATACTTACACAAGACTAAGCTTTTATCAAATCAGAGTGATAAGATTGCCTAATAATAGGTCTCTGTCTGTCTGTCTGTCTTGTACGTATGTATGTCTGTCCGTTCGTCACTGGTCTGTCTATCTGTCTCTGTCTCTCTCTGTCTCTGTCTCTCTCTTCTCTGTCTCTCTGTCTCTCTGTCTCTGTCTCTCTCTTTCTCTCTCTCTTCTGTCTCTCTCTGTCTCTCTCTCTGTCTCTCTCTCTGTCTCTGTCTCTCTCTGTCTCTCTCTTTCTCTCTCTTTCTGTCTCTCTTTCTGTCTCTCTTTCTGTCTCTCTCTTTCTGTCTCTCTTTCTGTCTCTCTCTCTCTCTCTCTCTCTCTTCTCTCTCTCTCTCTCTCTCTCTCTCTCTCTCTCTCTCTCTCTCTCTCCAAATGCCACTTATGCAATCTGATATTGTACTTGGGTCACTCATACCACTTATGATAAAGTTGGTTGTATCTCTCTCTCTCTCTCTCTCTCTCTCTCTCTCCTCTCTCTCTCTCTCATGTAAGATGTTCAATTTCCACATCAAGAAAAGCGTCTATGAAATTTGCTTCGTTTTGAGTGGGAGCAGTCGGATGTCATGTGCTACTGTCTTCTTGTGGCAATACTTAATACTGAAACAAAATCATCATTAATTAAAGGATATTAACTATTTCGTTTTCGTTACTCGTGTGGTGACCGTGTAGCAGAATGGCCTATGTTTTTTTTTACAACTTTCTTCATTCTTACATGAGAAAATTAAGGAGGAAGGGGAAGGAGTTGACGAAGAGGAGGAGTAGGAAAAAAATCGATTGCATGAGTTTAATAGTTACCAAGGATAGTATTGCTTTATATTATTATCCTTGTATTGTCCCTGGTAGTTACAGTAATCATAAAGGATGTGGAGGGTGGCTTGCTCTGCTGTACTCTGTTACGTGGACTGACTAGCTATCCCACGTGTGTTGTGAGGAGGAGGAGTGTCATCAGATCTGTTGTGTTGTGGGTCGGGAGTCTGGCCTTTTTTATCGGCATTCCCTGATGTGTCTCTTCTTGTTGTCTGGGTCTATAGTAAGTTGTCTTCTCTTATTCTGTCTTTTACGTAATTTCTTTCACTTTCTTTCTGCTTCCTTTCCCTGGTCGCCCAATAGCTGTTGTTTTATTGATTCCCGCTGATTATTCCCGTTAGAATGCAGGGTAACGCCGCCTGTCTAGTCTCTCATGGTGTATTCATATTATATTATACCTCCATGGCCTGTTATGTACGACAACAGCCTTTAAAATGTTGCTGTCACGCTGTTGAGTATTTACTCGTTCTATCTAAAATTAGCAGCGTTCCGTTCGGGTTACTTTTCAGGAGTAAATAACATACATAACGGCAACTGCGGCAACAGCGGGAAGGTTACAAACCCGACCGCAGGGCAGGTTAGGTTTACACTAGTCTCTTCAGTAGAAAAATACTAGAAATTTAGCTTCAGCCACGATAAGTCAGTAAGCAATGGGGTGATCGGAGCTCCTCTCGTTAGACACGCTGTCATTGCCACCCAGTACAAAGGAAATGCCATGTATTTAACTACCGTTCATAGCGCTGGAGATGAGGGAGGATTTACGTCGTCATAATTATGTGGGTTACAAAAACAGAACAATTCCGTAATGTATCGTATAACTCATATGTTTACGTGTGGCTTGAACACATACCACTCACCATGACTGAACCTAAATTCACTTAATCATGTCAGTAAATACAATGATGAAGTAATGTTTCCCCACAACCAGGATGACCAAGAGGAAATTCACAAGATAGTAATTATTTTTAATAGGGTATTTACTACTTGCCTCTATGTCAGGGGTGTCTTTAGTTAACCCTCCTGGGTGCCCGGGAGCCATGACGACTTATAGAAGGACAGCGATGGGTTCAAAACACGGCGAGGGAGTGAATGGATGTCTGAACGAATGTCTAGGTTACGACCAAGACAAGACAGTGGTGCTCTCGCGGTGAGGAGTGACACAAGACTCTGAACGTGTCCGCGGCTCAACCTGAGGCAGGCCTTGAGAAACCTGGGACTAGTTGCCACACACTGCTCGCCACACCACCTGACAGAACGCTCCCACAGTAAGGCTTCGGGAGAAAGATTAGATTCAGTAAAGTACCTTGGTGGCGATATGATAAATGCCACTAAAAGGCACGTAGCTGAACCGTTAATAGTACAGCAACCAGGCATCACAATACTGCATGGCAACTCACAACCTTTAGTGCAGGAGGAAAAATTAGCTATCAAGAAGGCAGTGGCGTCACACCGAGATAAGCTCAGACCCCCAAATAAAGTTTTCGGTCTCCTCTTCCCCTAAATCATGAGCCCTAAATAAAAAAAAAGTGACTTGCAACAGAAACGGTTAGCAGATTAATTCAAAACGTCAAAACTCACCAGAAAAAAATGGTTTCGTCCACCAAAGTTAATCTGGTGTCAAACTGGAAATTTACCAATACGTGTAAATACCTATGTTCGATGCTAATAATTATGAGATCAGAGGTTATGCATCTTATTGATCCATTAGGTCTCCAGCGCCCTCAAGACCTTATCACTGGTGACGCCACTGAACAAATAACTACAAGGGGATTATTTGTAAATGTACACCGATATAAAAACTTATATTTACAGAAACATCATGACGTCGAGGCCACACGCGACTATTTCCTCTCCGGTGATATAAAAGTTATAGAGCTCAATGTTGCGTGAAGGAGTGTTATCAGAGACCCTGACAGATACGGAAGATTATATTCGAAAACAAGTCTACTGTCACTGTGGTAGAGAAGAGGGTGCGCGATGCAGATAACATATTGATAAATAAAACCAGCGACGCTTTCACTAAGTATACATCCTTCATAATGCTGCTGAGTACTATTATTCATTCAGTGGAGTCTATTGGGGTCTTTAAAAGGAGTCTGGATAAATTCATGGATGGGGAAGAGAGGTGGATATAGATAGAGTTAAGTAACAGGAACTACCTCGTGTAGGTCTCACGGCCTCTTGTAGCTTCCTTATTTTCTTATGTTCTTATGTACTGGAAAGTGGATCAGTGCGGCTTTGGTACTGGAGGAAGGGCATGATTAGGGTGGATTTACACCTCGGGGGCCCGGGGCACGTCAGGCTCGGGGGCCCTCAACATGGACATTTAATTACATGACAAATAAAAAAAAAGAACTGAAAGTGAATGCTGCAGCGCATTTCTTTAAACAAAAATATGTTACCAATTTATCTAGTCATTCAAAGGGGGGACACCGCCCTGAAATGGGGGGCACCTGGAGCTCCTGTCTCTATTATTTCTGATGCTCAACACAATGTTAATCATTATTAATCATAATCATTACATTCTTTTACAAAGGAAATCTGGGGAGTCTCTCTGGCAGGGGTTTTCGGGCCAATTGCCCCCTTATAAAAAGGGGCTTTAAATCTGGGCCTGGGCATGATGCAATGTTGTGTGCCTGGCCAGCCCTGCAGGGTACGGATCCAGCCTTGGGTTTCCCTGCCGTGGTAGTGGCCGGCGGCTGGCTGGTCAGATGGCCGGGAAGTACAGTTACGCATTTCGAGGAAATGCCTCGCAGATCTGGTCCACCGAGGGCGCGCCTCATGGCAGGACACCATGGAGGTATAAGATAAGGAAAGGCCCACAGACGGGCTCAGATTCACGCTGAAGTGCGCCGCGCGAAAAGCTCCATGGCGGATTTATGACCGAAGACTAAAAATACTTAAAAAATTGTTACACTATTAAGACGACTGGCATCAACAATCATGCGATAGCGTATGACAGCTGACGAAAAGTTTCATAGTATGTACACAACGATGCATGCCATTTATCGCATATTACACAACATATATGTTTGAGGCAGAACTATGCGCAAGATCTGATAATGCGTCGATGAAGTAAGTATGTAAAAAAGTATGAAGAAAAAAAAAAAAATGACACTATGACCGGAATAATGTTTGAACAAAAATTTCCTTATCATTTAATTAAGTAATGGCTCATCTTATCACCACGTCCGCCCCTTCCTCTCCACCGGCGCCACACCGTCACCTCGGTCTGAACACGAGGAAAAGTAACTTGGTCCATTAAAGGAAGAGTCAGTGGTGCGTTTAGCCCACTGAGCTCTATAATAACATATAGAGCTCAGTGGTTTAGCCCCGTGGCCATGGCGTTACAGCAGCAGCAGCAGCACACCGGCGATGGACAGGGCGGGACAGAAATGTGAGATTTAAAGTGAGAAAAAATAATAAAACAATAACAATAATTATGATGAAAATAATGACCATTAAATAATGATAATAATTATACATCTATATTAGTCTTTACGAGCGACGTGACTCACTCGGATTTTTCCGGGTTAAGCGGCCGACCCGACCCGACCCGACCCGGCCGACCATCCCGCTTTTCAGGAGTTTATATCTTTGGAATCCCGCTTCCGATTGACAAGCGGTCTTCGCTATCTGATAGCCCCATTCAATCCCCACAGTTTCAGCGTAAAAAGGCAAAGGTAAATGCAGTTTAGATGACAGCAGACAAATTTCCTCGCTATCGAGAGTCCGGGTGACTCTCCCGCCGCACGCACGCCGCACCCGAAACCCTCGGGTTTCTACGGGCTCGCTCGTCCTTCGCCGATTAAGGCGTTTTACTGGTTATAGCTTACGCCTGCTGATCACCTTTCGTGGTATGGCGTAGAGGCGTAGGCTATTTGTGGTCTTTCTAGGCGAGGGTCCATACGGATATAATAATGATAAAAATGGTAATTTTCATAATAATAATAATATTAATAATAACAATAAGAAAAAAATAATAGTAATAATAAAACAACAATAATAATTATAATGATAATACTAATACTAATAATATATAATAATGTTGCATAAAAGTATACGGCGTTAGTGAACATAGCAAAGCGTTACCGCAGAGTTTCATACTATAATTCACTGCCTGTCCGTCTGTCCAGCTAAGGGTCCGCCATTTCTGTTCTTATTTCAACCAAACTTTCAGGAAAGGTTAAGATCATCCTTGGGGTAATTTAAAACTATATTCAGCCAGGCTTATTCAACTTTGCTAGTTGAAAGAATAGTGAGAGAGAGAGAGAGAGAGAGAGAGAGAGAGAGGAGAGAGAGAGAGAGAGAGAGAGAGGAGAAGAGAGAGAGAGAGAGAGAGAGAGAGAGAGAGAGAGAGAGGAGAGAGAGAGAGAGAGAAGAGAGAGAGAGAGAGAGAGGAGAGAGAGAGAGAGAGAGAGAGAGAGAGAGAGAGAGAGAGAGGAGAGAGAGAGAGAGAGAGAGAGAGAGAGAGAGAGAGAGAGAGAGAGAGAGAGAGAGAGAGAGAGAGAAGAGGAGAGAGAGAGAGAGAGGAGAGAGAGAGAGAGGAGAGAGAGAGAGAGAGAGAGAGAGAGAGAGAGAGAGAGAGAGAGACGAGAGAGAGAGAGAGAGAGAGAGAGAAGTAATCTTTAGAGCTCAAGGATATTAGGGCACATTATAAGTACTTTACAATTATCTCTGAAGTGTTTTCTTCTATCTTTTGGTGCTGAAAGTATTGCATC
>JACEEZ010022582.1:425000-486188 GCA_016584305.1 Chionoecetes opilio
CTAACTTTCCTGAAATCATGGATGTAGAAATGTATGTATTCCCCCAACCCATTCACTCACCCATTACCCATCACCCCCCACCCATTCACTCACCCATTACCCATCACCCCCCACCCATTCACTCACCCATTACCCATCACCCCCCACCCATTCACTCACCCATTACCCATCACCACACACCCATTCACTCACCCATTACCCATCACCCCCACCTATTCCCTCACCCATCACCCATCACCCCCAACCCAGCACCCCCCACCCATTCACTCACCCATCACCCCACACCCATTACCCATCACCCCACCCATTCACTCACCCATTACCCATCACCCTACATCAAGGCTTCCTCAATGGACCCATTTACTCACACCTAAAACACGGAGTATTATAAAGCTTTGGGTGCAATATAGGCTACATATCACTGTACTCATATTCTTTTTGCTGAGAAATGCACCATAAATGAAATATATGGCCTTTTTGGGGCCAAAATATCACAACACGGCGGAACGCGCTGTCATTGGTTGTGACGTAGTAACTGCAAACTCAGATCTCGCCTGATCAGCTGATCGGCTTGTTTTGGCTCAGCAAACCGCAAATTATAGTTTTATTTTACTAACCTAACTAACTTGCATTACCCCTACTACCGCAAGATGACCAGTAATCCTCCTTCAAGTGATGTAGTAGGTATTCACTGTGTTTGTGAATATGTAAGTTGTAGTTTATAAGGAAAAAGTGGATAGACAGAGCAAAGTGGCCCGTGACACCAGACAAGTGATGACTTCTGGGATCGGCATTCCTTATAGGGAGCTTAAATGAACCTGCAATGACATGTACAGCTAGACAGCTAGACGAACTCATAGAGGAACAGGTAGAAATGTATGGTTAGTAAGGTTGTAGTGGTGAGTAGTGACGAAGGGTGTATGTTTTGCTTATGTGGGGAAAGAAAGCCATACATTTCTACCTGTTCCTCTATGAGTTCGTCTATCTGTCTAGCTTTACATGTCATTGCAGGTTCATTTAAGCTCCCTATAAGGAATGCCGATCCCAGAAGTCATCACTTGTCAGGTGTCACGGGCCACTTATCTCTGTCTATCCACTTTTTCCTTATAAACTACAACTTACATATTCACAAACACAGTGAATACCTACTACATCACTTGAAGGAGGATTACTGGTCATCTTGCGGTAGTAGGGGTAATGCAAGTCGGTGTATTAGTAGGTAGTACATAATAGTAGCGGCCGCTTGACAGCTGTTTTGCTCTGTTGTTTATGCTTATGACGTCACAACATGGCGCCAGTCGTTTTAGAGCGTATACATTTTCCTGCACTTAAATTGGCTGTATCATCAAAAATACTGTTCACATAGAAAAATCAACATCACTGCCCAACTATATGAGGCTTGAAGATGTCAAATCAATCTTTACCTCAAGTAGAGTAAATGGGTCCATTCTCGCAACCCACTTTTGTTTTCACAATTCTCGCTAATAGGCTGCTAAAAAAAGAAAAAGAAAAAGTGATCGGATCATCTCATAAATGGGCTTATGACCTTCCCCTGGTCAACCTGATTCCAAAAATGTGCCATATGAGGTGTTTGCGCCACGGGGGGCGGAACCTATACCACATACATACACAGACAGACAGACACACTTTCGCTTATATTATTATAGAAGTATGTCTGACAAACAAACAGACAGACAATCTGATCCTCAAATTAAAAGAAATCGCACTTTTGAGAGATAAATGCCAAACAAATGCGCGTACACACATGTGCACACACAGACACACACACATGCACGGTTTGTATGAGGTCTTTCCTGGAGTCTCCCGGTATCTATTCTTCCTATGTAATCCCATGTATGTAGTCCTTCTCCTCTCATTCCTCCATCCCTATATGTCATATTTCTGAGGTGTATCGAACCCTATTTTTTTCCTTTTTTTGGGGACGAAACCCCGTTTTTTTGCCCCCCCAAAACCAACCTTTTGGATTTCCCCCCTTTTGAGCCCAAACTAACCTTGTTTTGGGAAAAAATTTTTTTTAGGAAGAAAGAATAAAAATTTCCTTTATATTTATAAAAGGAAAAAGGAGGGAAAGGGAGAAAAAAAAAAAGAAAGGGAAAAAAGGGGGGAAAGGGGGAAAAAAAAAGGAGAAAAAAAAAAGAAATTTAAAAAGGGGGGGTTTTTTTTTAAAAAAAAAAGGGAGGGCCCCAAGAAAAAAACCCCCCCTCCCCCAATCCCCCGGGGGTTGGGTGGTGTAGGAAAAAAATTGGGGTTTGGATGGTTTTTTTGAAAAAAAAAAATTTGAGTGGGGGGGGGGGGGGGGAGGAGGGGGAAAAGGGGGGGGGGAAAAAGGGGGGGGGAGGGGGGGGGGGGAGGAGGGAGGGGGGGGGGGGAGGGGGGGGGGGTGGGGGGTGGGTGTGTGTGTGTTTGTGTGTTTGTGTGGGGTGTGTGTGGGGTTGTGTGTGGGGTTGTGTGTGTGTGGTGTTTTTGGTGGGGTGTGTGTGTGTTGTTGTGTTGTTTTTGTGTGTTGTTGTTGTGTGTGTGTTTTGGGGTGATGGGGTTTTTTGTGTGTTGTGTGTTTTGGTGTTGTGTGTGTTGTGTTGTTGGGGTTGTGTGTTGTGTGTGTGTGTGTTTGTGTGGGGGTTTTTGGTACGCTGTATTAAATAAAGAAGGGTGGGGTAGGGCGACAGAAAATTAAATACTTCGTCAATTTTTTAAAAACATAAATAAAAAAATTTAAAAACAGATGTTCCTATGTATGAGCGATGTAAGTGCATGTATAGCGTATGTTTATGTACGTGCGTATGTATGAGTGTATGTATTAGGTCCTTGTATTTTCCCCTTTAACATCACTTTGCAATTTTTTCCGACCTTTTTTCCTATTGATCTCCAGTCAATAACTTATTTTTTTCTTCATTCACATATTCACGCTCCTCCTTCCCCTCTATTTTTTTCTTCCTCTCTCTCTCTCTCCCCTCTCTCTCTCTTCTCCTCTCTCTCTCTCTCTTCCTCTTTTCTCTCTTCTCTCTCCTCTCTCTCTCTCTCTCCTCCTCTCTCTCTCTCTCCCCTCTCTCCTCTCTCTCTCTCTTCTCTCCTCTCTCTCCCTCTCTCTCTCTCTCTCTCTCTCCTCTCTCCTCCTCTCTCTCTCTCTCTTTTTTCCTCTCTTCTCTCTCTCTTTCTTTTCTTCTTTTTCATCTTCTCTTTTTGATCTTCTTCTTCTTCGTCTTCCTCCTCTTCTTCTTCTTCTTCTTCTTCTCACTTATCTTTTATTGGATCGATGAGTACATCGTTATCAGGGCCTCATCGCCGCCCGTCCATCACCGCCCAAAAAAACCTCTAATATTTTGACTGAAACTTTACGGAAGACCTCACCCAGTCATCCTTAATCCAAACCCGTTATTCAAGCAAACACCACCGCTCTTCATCCTGGCTTTTCCCTTATGGGTTGGAATTGGGATTAGAATAGTCTCTTGTGAACTCATGGTCTGTTTGGGTGACAATTTTTTCTTTTTTTTTTTTAGGTTAGGTTAGGTTAGGTTTTTTAAATTTATTTTGGAGTCTATAGCGCCTGTAGGCTATATATTCTTGCTCTTACTAATGCAGTTTGAGGCTTAATGTGGCTTCAACAATGCTAAATATAGATGAATTAATGCATATTTATTTAATTTATTAGTGTGTGTGTGTGTGTGTGTGTGTGTGTGTGTGTGTGTGTGTGTGTGTGTTGTGGTGTGTGTGTGTGTGTTGTGTGTGTGTGTGTGTGTGTGTGTGTTGTGTGTGTGTGTGTGTGTGTGTGTGTGGTGTGTGGTGTGTGTGTGTGTGTGTGTGTGTGTGTGTGTGTGTGTGTGTGTGTGTGGTGTGTGTGTGTGTGTGTGTGTGGTGTGTGTGTGTGTGTGTGTGGTGTGTGTGGTGTGTTGTGTGTGTGTGGTGTGTGTGTGTGTGTGTGTGTGTGTGTGTGTGTGTGTGTGTGTGTGTGTGTGTGTTTTGTGTGTGTGTGTTTTGTGTGTGTGTTTTGTGGTTTTGTGTGTGTTGTGTGTGTGTGTGTGTGTGTGTGTGTGTGTGGTGTGTGTGTGTGTGTGTGTTGTGTGTGTGTGTGTGTGTTGTGTTTTGTGTGTTGTGTGTGTGTGTGTTGGTTTTGGGGTTTTGTGCGTGCGTGCGTCTTGCGTTGCTTGTGTGTGTGTGTGTGTGTGTGTGTGTGGTGTGGTGTGTTATATACCAAAATTTTTCTCCCTTCTCAGTTTCAAATCGCCGCACCACACACCACACTGTCGGTCTGTCACTCATAGCTTCAGGCAACTTGACTTCATATTGCTGGCTTATTAAAATCCCTCCCCAAACCGCCCCCCTAGGGCCCCTCCTTTTCCCCCTGCCCCCCTTCCTGCCCCCCGCCTCGCCACTTGCCCGACCACACGCTCCCTGATGACTCTGATGTTCGGGCAATTTTCTCCCCGATTTTAAACGTCCCCTTTATTATCACTCATCCATACGGCTCATCACTCAATTAATCCTCAAGGTGGGTTGGATCTCCATTTAAATTCCCCCTCCCCCCCCTACCACCCTGCAGGATTACCGGACGGGCGAAATATTGAAACATATGGTAGTTATTAAACTCTGCTGCTGGTTGTGTGGCTGACGCAGGACAAAGAAAACGTAATGTAGGTGGAAACGTAGACTAAAGTATTCCTGCAACTCACCGTGAATATACGTGAAAGACTATAAAACTATACATTATAAGAAAGACTATATATTTATGCAGTACGACGCTTTATTTTAGGTGAAGAACAAAGGTTATGTGGTTATTTTTAGACGAAGAACAAAAAAAAATGTAATGTAGCTGCGAACAGACCTGCAACTCCCCGTGGATATATATTTCTTACACGAGTTACTTACGATGCTTTATACTTGGTGAATATGAGTTCTGAGTGACTATAATATTCTTGTGGGGACGTTAAGAGAGACGTGGAAGCGATAAGTTTAATGTGTCACAGTGTCGGTGGTTTGTAGTAAGAGAGAGTGCGTGTGGAGATGAGAGGGGGAACGATGCAAAACGCGCGGGAGGGGAGATGGAGGTGGTAAGGGGGTGGTAAGGGAATGGGTGGGTGGGTGATGGGGTGGAAAAGGGGGAAAGAGGGTGCGGGGGGATGGGGTGTTAAAAAGAGGGAGGGAAATTGATAGGGAATTTATAGATTGATAAGGAAAAGACCAAATAAGAAATGAAATAGGAAAGACGGACCAGCAACAAAGAAAAGTGAAAAATACGTCAAGGGGGCCGGAGCAAAGGCTGCCCCCCGAAACCACATCGACACGAGGAAGGTAGGTAGGGAGGGATAGGAGGTGTAGGGGATAGGAGAGGGAGGGATAGGGAAGGGAGGGGTAGGAGGGGTGTAGTGGAGGAGGGAGGGATAGGGGGGTAAGGGATAGGGAGGGAGGGAGGGATAGGGGGTGTAGGGGATAGGAGAGGGAGGGATAGGGAAGGGAGGGATAGGAGGGGGTGTAGGGGAGGGAGGGAGGGATAGGGGGTGTAGGGGATAGGAGAGGGAGGGATAGGGAGGGACAGGGATGGATGGATAGGGAGTGTAGGAGGGGTAAGTTTAGAGTTGAAAGTAAGTTTGGAAGGGAGAGAGCGAGAGATAGGGAGTGTATGGATAGGGAGGGGGGAATAGGGGGGTAGGAGAAGTAGGGGAAGGGAGGGAGGGACAGGGGTAGGGAGTGTAGGGGAAGACCTGTAGGCTTGAGGGACGGGCTGCCATTGTTCACTTTAACCCACTAATCATTACTCACGTCGGATTAGATTCTCGACACGACAAGTGGGTACGATCTTCTTTTGTCCCGGAGTCCACGCGGTTATGAACTCGCCCTCACGGATTTTATAATAGCTTGATTACTTTGCAAATTTGAGATGGGAAGCAGCGTCGACTTGATTGTTGTGGAGCGTCGACTTATTACTTTGATTTTTTTTTTCCGATGAACTGAGTTTTTATGGTAGTTTATATTTTCGTCCTGTTTAAAATTTCATGACTTTTTGATCTGATTATATTTCCCTTTGCATTTCCCCTCTCCATGTTTTTGGTTCTATTTATTGTACATACAGTAGTATATTTGTGGTTGCCGAGAATTTTGAGGTGAGTTGAGATGGCTGAGGAAATATTGCGCTACACACTGCTTGTAATGCGTTCAATCTAGACCAGATTTTTGTCTCCTATTTATTTCTCCTTCGATTGTCTCTGATGGATTTTTATCTAGTTTTTTATCTATTTTTATCAATTTCTATCTTTGATCTACATTTATGCCTTCGTCTGGTCGGAATTATTTTGTTTCAATAGCGCTCTTGTTTTCCTTTCTTCTTGTAGGATTTTCTGCAACTTTATATATAATTTTCTAACGCGATTATAATTCTCTCTCTTTCTCTCTTCGTCTCTTTCTCTCTCTCTCTCTCTCTCTCCTCGTCTCTCTCTCTCTCTCTCCTCCTCTCCTCTCTCTCTCTCTCTTCTCTCTCCTCTTCACTCTCTCTCTCTCCTCTCTCTCTCTCTCTCTCTCCCCTCTCTCTCCCTCCTCTTCTCTCTCTCTCTCTCTCCTCTCTCTCTCTCGTCATCCTCTCTCTCCTCCTCTCACTCTCTTCTCCTCTCTCTCTCTCTCATTCTCTCTCTCCTCTCTTCTTTCTTTCTTTCTTTCTTCTTTCTTTTTCTTTCTTCTTTCTTCTTCTTCTCTTTCTTTCTTCTTTCGTTTCTTTCATTTCTTTCTTTCTTTCTCTTTCTCTTTCTCTTTCTCTTTCCTCTCCTCTCTCTCTCCTCCTGTCTCCATCTCTCTCTCTCTCTCTCTCTCTCTCCCCCCCCACCTGTGCCCACACGAAGTAAAGGGACAGACGTCAGACAATCATTATCATTACATATCTTAAAACCGTTTCCTGTCTGTCTGCCTCCCATCCTTCTCTCCGCTGCCACGTTATTTTCAGGAAGCTAGGAAGGTCAGTACGTTTTGTCCAGTCGTTTGACAGAATTAAGTCTTTTTTCCAACTCACATAGAAAAAAAGTCAAAATTACATCGGGTACCGCGTCATCCTCTCAATTAACAGAAACGAATCTTAATAACTAATAACAAAACGTATAGTAACTGATGCTATATATAGTGCAACATATATCTGCTGAACGTTCATATTTTAAAACATTGCGTCATATCCTGCTCATTGCTCAAAGTACATTTTTTTCTATCTCTGCTGAACGTTCATATTTTAAAACATTGCGTCATCTTGTTCATTGCTCAAAGTACTTTTTTTTTCTATCTCTGCTGAACGTTCATATTTTAAAACAGTGCTTCATATCTTGTTCATTGCTCAAAGTACATTTTTTTTCTATCTCTGCTGAACGTTCATATTTTAAAACAGTGCTTCATATCTTGTTCATTGCTCAAAGTACATTTTTTTTCTATCTCTGCTGAACGTTCATATTTTAAAACAGTGCTTCATATCTTGTTCATTGCTCAAAGTACATTTTTTTTTCTATCACTGCTGAACGTTCATATTTTAAAACAGTGCTTCATATCTTCTTCATTGCTCAAAGTACATTTTTTTCTATTTCTGCTGAACGTTCATATTTTAAATCAGTGCGTCATCTTGTTCATTGCTCAAAGTACATTTTTTTCTATTTCTGCTGAACGTTCATATTTTAAATCAGTGCTTCATCTTGTTCATGGCTCAAAGTACATTTTTTTCTTTCTTTCTTTCCAGGAGTAACAGTTGTTCGATGATTCATGCTTGTATTCACGTTTTCTATTTTTTTTCGTTTTACTTGTTACGCCATGTCTCTTCTTTTAATTTTTTTTATTTAAACTACTCATTTTTATTTCTATTCATTATCATTTCTTGTACGATTTTTTTTCTTCTCGTTTTCTTTGTTACTCCATGTTTTTATTTATATATTTTTGTATTTAAACTATCACCACCACGACTACCATAACGCTGTCCTTGTCTGCATTGGGGAAATAGAGGGATAGGATGACACAAGAGGAGGAGGAGGAGGAGGAGGAGGAGGAGGAGGAGAGCGAAGAGGAGAACGAAGATGAAGGGTAGACATTGATGAAAATATTACTAGATGATAAAACTTCACTTTCAGGCAGGTTTGGGTACACGAGTCCAGGTAATCGTGCATTAGGATATCACGAGTCAAAACACAAATACAACATTTTCTAGTTGACTTACGTTTAAGTATTTGAATATAAAAAAACCCAAATAATGTTCACAGTTTTAAGGGACACAAGCACACATTTGCAATTTACATTTATTTGCATTTACAATTCATGTTTTAGGATACCTTACATTAAATTTTAACCCCTTCACGCCCAGATCTTTCCTTTGCTATAAAAAAATCGTATGTTATCGAGCCATAAAATTACGAAAAATAACTGAATATACCAAATTAGTTAGTCGACAAAGATACTAAACAGGTCATATCTATAAAATATTGCTTATATTCACTAAAAATCGTCTAATGGCCTAACCAAATTACAATGAAAATTATGTTTTGGGTCTTAAGGGGTTAAATCATTGAGACTGACAACTTTACAAATCACCAAGAAGCAGGCAACCCCAGCACACACACACACACACGCACACACACGTCATCCGATTTTTTCCCTTGGCCAAGCACAAAGTCAGTTTCCCTGTCACGACCCGCGCCACCTGACCACCACCCAACACGTCACCACAAGTTTGTTAATCCCTCACCTGTTCTCATCACTGCTCCTGACCCTTAAGACACGCCATATGTTCACCTGGCTGGCCTGTTTTGCTGGTATGAAGATGTACGTAAAAACAATACCGAAAATTACGTACAGGTAAAGTATGAAGACGTTGTACTTATGTTTTAAAGTATGGAGATGTTGTACTTATGTTTTAAAGTGGAAGTTGTAACTTTTGTTTTAAAGTATGATATGTTACTTTTTTTAAAGTATGGAGATGTTGTACTTATGTTTTAAAGTATGAAGATGTTGTACTTGTGTTTTAAAGTGTGAAGATGTTGTACTTGTGTTTTAAAGTGTGAAGATGTTGTACTTGTGTTTTAAAGTGTGAAGATGTTGTACTTATGTTTTAAAGTGTGAAGACGTTGTACTTGTGTTTTAAAGTGTGGAGATGTTGTACTTATGTTTTAAAGTGTGGAGATGTTGTACTTATGTTTTAAAGTATGGAGACGTTGTACTTGTGTTTTAAAGTATGGAGACGTTGTACTTATGTTTTAAAGTGTGAAGATGTTGTACTTATGTTTTAAAGTGTGAAGACGTTGTACTTATGTTTTAAAGTATGACGATGTTGTACTTATGTTTTAAAGTGTGGAGATGTTGTACTTATGTTTTAAAGTGTGAAGATGTTGTACTTATGTTTTAAAGTGTGAAGATGTTGTACTTATGTTTTAAAGTGTGGAGATGTTGTACTTATGTTTTAAAGTGTGAAGATGTTGTACTTATGTTTTAAAGTATGAAGATGTTGTACTTGTGTTTTAAAGTGTGGAGATGTTGTACTTATGTTTTAAAGTGTGGAGATGTTGTACTTATGTTTTAAAGTGTGAAGAGTTGTACTTGTTTTTAAAGTGTGGGAGGAATTGTTGGGGGACTTATGTTTTAAAGTGTGAAGATGTTGTACTTATGTTTTAAAGTATGAAGATGTTGTACTTATGTTTTAAAGTGTGGAGATGTTGTACTTATGTTTTAAAGTGTGGAGATGTTGTACTTATGTTTTAAAGTGTGAAGATGTTGTACTTATGTTTTAAAGTGTGGAGATGTTGTACTTATGTTTTAAAGTGTGGAGATGTTGTACTTATGTTTTAAAGTATGAAGATGTTGTACTTATGTTTTAAAGTGTGGAGATGTTGTACTTATGTTTTAAAGTGTGGAGATGTTGTACTTATGTTTTAAAGTATGGAGATGTTGTACTTGTGTTTTAAAGTATGGAGACGTTGTACTTGTGTTTTAAAGTATGGAGACGTTGTACTTATGTTTTAAAGTGTGAAGATGTTGTACTTATGTTTTAAAGTATGAAGATGTTGTACTTATGTTTTAAAGTGTGAAGACGTTGTACTTATGTTTTAAAGTATGAAGATGTTGTACTTATGTTTTAAAGTGTGAAGACGTTGTACTTATGTTTTAAAGTGTGGAGATGTTGTACTTATGTTTTAAAGTGTGGAGATGTTGTACTTATGTTTTAAAGTGTGAAGATGTTGTACTTATGTTTTAAAGTGTGGAGATGTTGTACTTATGTTTTAAAGTATGGAGATGTTGTACTTATGTTTTAAAGTGTGGAGATGTTGTACTTATGTTTTAAAGTGTGAAGACGTTGTACTTATGTTTTAAAGTGTGAAGATGTTGTACTTATGTTTTAAAGTGTGAAGACGTTGTACTTATGTTTTAAAGTGTGGAGATGTTGTACTTATGTTTTAAAGTGTGAAGATGTTGTACTTATGTTTTAAAGTGTGAAGATGTTGTACTTATGTTTTAAAGTGTGAAGACGTTGTACTTGTGTTTTAAAGTATGGAGACGTTGTACTTACTGTTTTGGTTCTTTAGATAAGTACTTGAAAACAATACCGAAATTGTTAATTGCTGATATTTCTTTCTTTTCTTTTCTTACAGTGATATGTATTTTTTTTTCTTTCTTTTTTTAAATTAAGAGTCCACACGCAAGTACATTGAATAGTCTACTTAAGGGCAAATAATTATACTTGGACGCAACCCCGGCTTGAGGAGCAGGTGGAGGAGGAGGAGGAGGAAGAACAGTAGGAGGAGGAGGAAGAGGAGGTTGAGGTGGAGGAGGAGGAGGTGGTGGAGGAGAGGTTAGTCATTAATTTTGATATAAATAACAGATTTAATAGAAAAAGCCATCGAAGACGAAGACGAAACGCCGGACGATAGTTATTATGTCGCCTATTTGATCAGCTGTATCACTCCCCTCCCTCTCCCTCTCTCCCTCGCTCCCTCTCTCTCACCCTCCCCACCACCACCACCACCAGCCAACAGATGTGATACAGAGACGTGGATCAACAATTTTCAAACATATGGTGGAAAAGTGATTCGGGGTTTAAATAGATGATCTCTCCTCTCTCTCCTCCTCTTTTCTCTCTCTCTCCTCTCCCTCTTCTCTCTCCTCTCCTTTTCTCTCCCCTCTCTCTCTCTCTTCCTCTCCTCTCTCTTTTCCTCTCTCCTCTCCTCTCCTCTCCTCGCGCTTGTCATTTCACGCTTTTCCTTTCCCCTATAACTTTCCTTTATCCTTTCTCTCCCTCCCTCCTTCCTTTCCTCTCCTCCTCCTTCCTTTCTCTTCCTTCCTTCACTTTCCCTCTCATTCCTTCCTCTCTCCTCTCCATCCATCTCTCTCTCTCTCCTCTCTCTCCGAGTCTCACGCTTTTCCTTTCCTCTATAACTTCCTTCATCCTTCTCTCCCTCCCTCCTTCCTTTCCTCTCCCTCCCTCCTTCCTTTCCTCTTCCTTCCTTCAACTTTCCCTCTCATTCCTTCCTCTCTCTCTCTCGTCTCTCTCTCTCTCTCTCTCTCTCTCTCTTCTCTCTCTCTGTGGTCACCAATACAAAAAAATGTGTTAGAGTTTTATAATTTAGGTTTTTATTTCTTGTGACTAACTATCATCATCTCCATCATTATTTGTCAACCTTCTCTCCCTTCTACCCCCTCTCTCTCTCTCTCTCTCTCTCTCCTCCTCCTCTCTCTCTCTTCTCATCTCTCTCTCTCTCTTCTCTCCCTCCTTCCTCATCTACGGCGTACACCTGCCTTCAAACAATGAAATCAACTCACAACAACCCTCTCTCTCTCTCTCTCTCTCTCTCTCCTTCTCTCTCTCTCTCTCTCTCTCTCTCTCTCTCTCTCTCTGATCACAAGAGCTACCGTGCGCACCTGTATCTCCCACTATCTCTCTTTATCTTCCCCCTTGCGCTTTGTTATGAGGCAGAGACGAGAGACAGCGCGGGGAGAAATAGATGGAGATAAGCTCTAACAGGTAAACAAGATAAGTGTGGAGAGAGAGAGAGAGAGAGAGAGAGAGAGAGAGAGAGAGAGAGAGAGAGAGAGAGAGAGAGAGAGAGAGAGAGAGAGAGAGAGAGAGAGAGATGAGAGAGAGAGAGGAGAGGAGAGAGAGAGAGAGAGAGAATAAGAGAGAGAGAGAGAGAGAGATAAGAGAGAGAGAGAGAGGGAGAGAGAGAGGGAGGGAGTAGAGAGGAGAGAGAGAGAGAGAGAGAGAGTTTTGATACATTTTTTGGGTAGGTAGGACATTGAAGTTATGTAATTTTTATTTTTTTTCTATTGTAATGTGCATTTTTGAGTGATGTGTGTGTGTGTGTGTGTGTGTGTGTGTGTGTGTGTGTGTGTGTGTGTGTGTGTGTGTTGTGTGTGTGTGTCTTCCTCATCAATCTCCCAGCACAACAGTCCACCACCACAACTCTGAAGCACCACACAAAAGGACACTCATGTATACTATCAGCCTCTGCATCACCCTCACCACTGCCACTTGTTCACTCTGGACACGCTGATTCCGCCCTTTTTAGTCCCCCATACAAACCAAGACAACCCTTTCCACCACCACCACTACCACCACCTCTCCCTTCCCTCCCTCACTCCCTCTTCTCCTCTCCTCCTCTCCTCCTCTCCTCCTCTCTCTTGTTCCTCCTCTCCTCCTCTCTCTTGTTCCTCCTCTCCTCCTCTCCTCTCTCTTGTTCCTCCTCCTCTCTTGTTCCTCCTCTCCTCTCTCTTGTTCTCCTCTCCTCTCCTCCTCCTCTTCTCTCCTTCCCTCCCTCACTCCCTCTCTTTTATCTTCTCCTCCTCCTCCTCTCTCTTGTTCCTCCTCTCTTCTCCTCTTCCTCTTCCTCCTCCTCCTCTCTCCTCCTCCTCTTCTCTCCTTTCCTCCCTCACTCCCTCTCTCTCTGACTCACTCTCCTCTTCTCTTCGTCTCTCTTGTTCCTCTCCCCCTCTTCCTCTTCCTCCTCCTCCTCCTCCTCCTCCTCCTCTGACCTCACTCGCAGGAACACTTGATCTGTGGTCAGCCGCCAGAAAGGAGAAAAAAGGGAGGTGGGTGAAATGTCATTAAGGGTCAAAGGTAAAGTGTTATTATCGGGAGCCTCGTCGTCTCGCTTGGCTGACCTCAGGAGGAGTCCCGCCACCACACACACACACACACACACACACACACACACACACACACACACACACACACACACACACACACACACACGCACGCACATACACGTTGTCTGGAGATTCTGTGATACTGAGATGAGTTTTTATTGCTATCATTACTATCATACATACTATTTTGTTATTGATAAAGATATTTGTGCATTGATTTAAGAATGTTTAGAGATATTTTCAGCTTCTTTTCAATATTTATGCATTACTTTTCATCTACTTATCAATACATCTATCTGATTATCAATTGTACCGCTATCTGTCTATCTATCTATCTCATTAATAAAAACTTTCCCTTAAAACCCTAAAAAAAAAAAATATAGAAAAACATACGCAAGAACATAAAGGAGTGTAGCCCAATTTATTATTATTATTATTATTTATCGCTAACCATTCATCACCACATTCTTACCGGACACACAATTACCGTAATGCTATCGAGGCACCTGAACATGATGTATTATACCCACATGAATAATTATCTTTTTAATTGCTTTAGTACTTAAGTTCAGTTACTTATGTATGTATCTTATATCGTGTTTTTTTTTTATACTATATATGTACGCATACGGGTGCAAATAAAATTTTATTATTATTATTATTATTATTTTATTATTATTATTATTATGAACGAAGCGAAGATAACCAGGAAATATCACTCCCTCCTTATAGTCTCTTCCCTTCCCTCCCCCTCTCTAACCTTTCTCACTCTCTCTCTTTCTTTCTTTCTCTCCCTCCCTCCCTCCCTATCTCCCTCTCCCTCTTCCCTCCCACCCTCCCCACCTTCCCTCCCCTCCTCCTTCCCTCCCTCCTCCCCTCCCCTTCCCTCCTCCTTATCTGCCTCCTTCCCTCCCTCCCCTCCCTCCCTCCCTCCCTCCCTCCCTCCCTATAACCTCAGCACCTGTTCCGTCAAGCCACGAGTAAACAACGTAGCACAGTTTGTCATTTCCAGTTATTCCTGATTTATTGTTTATCAGATTTTATTGTTTATTGAGTTGTATCATAGTGCTTATATTTTTCTCGTATATTTCTCTCTCTCTCTCTCTCTCTCTCTCTCTCTCTCTCTCTCTCTCTCTCTCTCTCTTTTCCTCTTCTCTCTCTCTCTCTCTCTCTCTCTCTCTCTCTTTTTGCATCGTTTTCCTTTTTTAGCTTTATTCACATCAATTACATTTTAACAGAAAAAAACAACAACAAGGGATAAAAAATAAAATGTTAAGTAAGGTAAGTAGTAAGTGGTAAGTGGTAGGTGGTAAGGGGTGGGTGGTAAGTGGTAGGTGGTAAGGGGTGGGTGGTAAGGGGTAGGTGGTAAGGGGTGGGTGGTAAGGTGGGGTAAGGGGTGGTAAATGGGTGGGTGGTAGGGGTAGGTGGTACAGGGGGAAATACAGTGGTAATGGTGTGGTGGTAGTAGGGTAATAGTAAGTGGGTGGTAGGGTGGTAGATGGAAGGTGGTAAGTGGTAAGTGGTAAGTGATAGATGGTAAGTGGTGGATCGTTGTGGCAAGGACGTGGATGGGAGGTGAACAAGAGGACAGGTGGAAAAGGGAGGAGGAAAGAAGAGGAAAGAAGAGGAAAAGGAAATGAAAGGAAAGAGGGAAGAGGAAAGGGAAAGAGGAAAAGAAAAAAGGAAGAGGAAAGGGAAAAAAGAAAGGGAGGAGGAAAGAAGAGGAAAAAGAAGAAGAAGAAAGGGAAAAAAATAAAGGGAAAGACGAGGAAAGGGAAAACGATAAGGGGAAAGACGAGGAAAGGGAAAAACATAAGGGAAAAGGGGCGAGGGAGGACAAGAGGACAGGTGGAAAGAAGGGTAAGGTGGGATGGGAGCGATAGGGGTAGGGGAATGGGAAGACATAGGGAAAGGGGTCAGTGCAGCACACCAACGACAGTACAAAAGTACATTCAGTTTCAACACTGCCTCGCATTCGCCGCTGCCCCCCACCCAAACACACTAATAAACTTCGCATCATCACACACATCACCGCCGGTCTTATCTGCTCTTACTTCTATCATAACATTCCTATCATCTACCTTCTCTCGCTCTCTCCTCGCTCTCCCGCACCCACCATCTCTCTTCGCTCCTCTACACTCAGCGTCCCTCTCTCATCTCTCTCTTTATTCTAATACGATCACTAATTGACAAAATGTTCCTTCTCTTCTCTCTCCTCTCTCTCTCCTCTCTCTCTCTCTCTCTCTCTCTCTCTTCTCTCTCTCTCTCTCTCTCTCTCTCTCTCTTTTTATTACTAGATACGATACACTAAAATATGAAAATTATGTACCTTTTTCTTCTCTCTCTCTCTCTCTCTCTCTCCTTCTCCTCTCTCTCTCTCTCTCCTCTCTTCTACGACCTCTCTCTCTCTCTCTCTCTCATCTCCTCTCCTCCTTCATCTCTCTCTCTCTCTCTCTTCTCTCTCTCTCTCTCTCCCTTTCTCTCTCCTCTTCCTCTCTCTTTTAGTATCTCTATCTAGCTTTTATCGATCATGGAAAACAAATCTTTATCGTTTTTACGACTACATTTAATTATTTAATTTATTCCATGATTTCTATTTCTATTTATTTTATATCATTTTTTTTTCTTCCTCTCACTGTCACCTTTCCTCCTCCTCCTCGTCCTCCTCTGCCTAATTGTCTTCACACATATAATAGGACATAAATTAATCACTTTCATTTAAAGTTCAGGATGTAGTAATAGTCTGTAGTAGTAGTAGTAGTCATATCAATAGTCTGTAGTAGTAGTAGTAGTCATATCAATAGTCTGTAGTAGTAGTAGTAGTAGTCATATCAATAGTCTGTAGTAGTAGTAGTAGTCATATCAATAGTCTGTAGTAGTAGTAGTAGTAGTCATATCAATAGTCTGTAGTAGTAGTAGTAGTCATATCAATAGTCTGTAGTAGTAGTAGTAGTCATATCAATAGTCTGTAGTAGTAGTAGTAGTCATATCAATAGTCTGTAGTAGTAGTAGTAGTATATCAATATCTGTAGTAGTAGTAGTAGTAGTCATATCATAGTTTGTAGTAGTAGTAGTAGTCATATCAATAGTTTGTAGTAGTAGTAGTAGTCATATCAATAGTCTGTAGTAGCAGTAGTAGTCATATCAATAGTCTGTAGTAGTAGTAGTAGTCATATCAATAATCTGTAGTAGTAGTAGTAGTAGTCATATCAATAGTCTGTAGTAGTAGTAGTAGTCATATCAATAGTCTGTAGTAGTAGTAGTAGTAGTCATATCAATAGTCTGTAGTAGTAGTAGTAGTAGTCATATCAATATCTGTAGTAGTAGTAGTAGTCATATCAATAGTCTGTAGTAGTAGTAGTAGTCATATCAATAGTCTGTAGTAGTAGTAGTAGTCATATCAATAGTCTGTAGTAGTAGTAGTAGTCATATCAATAGTCTGTAGTAGTAGTAGTAGTCATATCAATAATCTGTAGTAGTAGTAGTAGTAGTCATATCAATAGTTTGTAGTAGTAGTAGTAGTCATATCAATAGTCTGTAGTAGCAGTAGTAGTCATATCAATAGTCTGTAGTAGTAGTAGTAGTCATATCAATAATCTGTAGTAGTAGTATAAGTTAAAGAAATAGTTACGTTATCTTTACTTGCTCAAACCTGAACCTCTCTGTCCATCTCTCTCTCTCTCTCTTGTCCCTCAGGCGCTAATGACTCGTGCTAGGAAGGAAGGAAGGAAGGAAGGTGAGGGTGTCATGTCAGGTGAGGTGCTGCAAGGTGAGGCAATTAAGAGACAGGTGAGGGGAGAATATTAGAGATAAAATAAGGTGCATTAAGTTTAAAGGGAAGTGAGATAAGGTAGCATTAACAAAGATATAAGGAAAGTAAAAGTAGATGTGAGAAGATAAGATATGTAAGATATGAGGGAAGTATAGTATACATAGATGTGGGAAAATATGATACGGTGAAATGAAATGTACTACTGAGGTGCACTGAAGAACATAAGAACAAAGAAAATAAGGAAGCTACAAGAGGCTGGGAGTCCTACACGTGGTAGTTCCTGTTACTTAACACTACCTACATCCACCTTTCATCCCCATCCATGAAATTGTCTAGCCTCCTTTTAAAACTCCCTATTGAATCCGCACTGACTACCCCATGACTGAGTCCATTCCAATCATTTACCACCCTATTTGTGAACCCATTTCTCCCTTTTTACATACATACTGTACAAATATGAGTACAGTTATGTAAGGTTAGATAAACTGGTGACTAAACTACATTTAACAAATACCAAAATCAAGATAAGATAACGAAATGTGAGAAGAAATAATGAACATAGACCAAGATAAGATAAAGAGAAGCGAGAGAAGATTCACAGAGAGGGAGAGTATTGAGGATCGGGGGCAATGAACCGTGCAGTGAGGTGGTGCAATTTTTTCTTCTTCTTATTTTTTACGTTGGAGCCTATAGCGTAAGTAGGCTGTTATCTTCCTTCCTTAAGTTTGATCTCTTTTATTTTCCTTTATTTATTAATCATTTTTTAAATATATTTTTGATACTTGTGGCTCAGGTGGTTGACCTTGCATATTCCGGAGGTCTGTGATGGTTGGCCCTCACTGGTTTGCTGGCCAGGTGTGTTTCCTTGTCCTCACCTCTGTCTGTCTGTCTGTCTGTCTGTCTGTCTGTCTGTCTATCTGTCTGTCTATCTGTCTATCTGTCTCTCTCTCTCTCTCTCTGTCTGTTTCTCTCTGTCTGTCTCTCTCTCACTCTGTCTCTCTTTCTCTCTCCTCTCTCTCTCTCTCTCTCTCTCTCTCTCTCTCTCTCTCTCTCTCTCTCTCTCTCTCTCTCTCTCTCTCTCTCTCTCTCTCTCTCTACCCCAAAGCCAGTAAAGAGTTTTATTTACTATTATATAAGACTATTTACTGGCTCTGTCTCTACCTCTCCTTCCCTTCCCTTCCCTTCCCTCCAGCCGCTTCCTCTTCCTCACAATCTCTCACACACCTCAACTCATCCCCTCGAGGTGTGGGTCACAGGAGGCTAGAGACGTGTGTGTGTGAAGTTTTTTGTCTTATATCGGTGCTACTATCTGACCTGACCTGACTACAGTACCACACCTGGACCTGAAGACCACACCTGTCCTGACCTGACCTGAGTACCGGGACCCTACTCAACCTTGTAAAATACAAGATTAATAGAGTACTGATAGTCTGTTGATCCTGGTAAAATAGGGATCAACGAAGTAACGTCTCAGTATCTTAAAATTCAAGCCGAGTACATCAGTCTGACACACATAACCCTCTACAATGCTGTTGAGAGAATTCTACAGAAGTGTCATCTTGACAGAAGAAACAGCAGTTAGGTTTATACGTGAAAGCAATCTTCTGGACGCACCACAAGAAGCAGAGCCTTGTCATCGATGTGGTAGTTTTGTTTTACTATAATACTCAACTGTATAATAGACAATATCATATAGCAATAGTAAATTGCAGCCTAAAGTGTAGGAGTGTAGAGTGTAAGTAGAGAATAAGAAGTGTAGACCGCACGCTATAGTGTAAAATGTCCCGGTAGACCGCACGCTATAGTGCAAATGTCCCGGTAGACCGCACGCTATAGTAGCATCCTTATATCTCTCTATATCTCTCTCAATCATCTATCTATCTATCACACACACTATCTATCAATGATCTATCCATCTATCTATATATCTATCTATCTGTCTATCTCTATATTTATATAGATAGACAGATAGATAGAGATAGATAGATGTAGATAGATTAAAAACACGCACTTTTTAAGAAGCTCCTCCCTCTCTCCTTCCTTTCTCTCCTTCCTCTCTCTCCTTCCTCTCTCTCCTTCCTCTCTCTCCTTCCTCTCTCTCCTTCCTCCTTCACTCTTCTTCCTCCCTCATACTCTCTCTCTCTCTCTCTCTCTCTCTCTTCTCTCTCTCTCTCTCTCTCTCTCTCTCTCTCTCTCTCTCTCTCTCTCTCCCTCCTCCCTCCCCCCTCAAACGTTTGTCTCACACCTGCACCTGTCTGGCCGCCTCCTCCCAATCCTTATCGCCCCCCGAGGACCACCAGTGTGCCGGACTTACCGAGGACATCCAAAACAAACACTTCACCACACACACACACACACACACACACACACACACACACACACACACACACACACACACACACACACACACACACACACACACACAACACACACCACCACACACACCACACACACACACACACACACACGTCACCATCACCGTGCACCACACACACACGTCACCATCACCGTGCACACACACACACGTCACCATCATCGTGCACACACACACACACACACACGTCACCATCACCGTGCACACACACACACACACGTCACCATCACCGTACACACACACACACACACACACACACACACACGTCACCATCACCGTGCACACACACACGTCACCATCACCACACACACACACACACACACACACACACACATCACCATCACACCACACACACACACACAGGTAGATATAGATAAAGGTAGATAGTTAGATAAATAGATAGATTGATAGAAAGATAGATTGATAGATAGATAAATAGATTGATAGATAGATAGGTAGATAAATAGATTGATAGATAGATAAATAGATTGATAGATAGATAGGTAGATAAATAGATTGATATAGATAAATAGATTGATAGAAAGATAGGTAAATAAATAGATTAATAGATAGATAGATAGGTAGATAAATAGAAATATAGATAGGCTTGTTGACCACACAGCTTTCAGAATGTACAATCAAGTAGTAATGCTATAGTACAAAGTGATATGTAATTAAGTCTTTTATGAATAATCGTATAACTGTAGTCCAACAATATTTGCAACTAATAAAAGTAATAATTATAATAATTCTCTAAGCATTAATAAGATTAGTCAAGTATAAAACAAATGTAGTACCCAGGGATAATATTACTCTCCAACAACATCGTTCACACTACTATAGACGATTCAGATATTTCATTTGCCAAAACAAAAAAATAAACACACACCCACCCACCCACACACACACATATACACGCACACATACCCCCCCCCCCACACACACATATATACACATACACATACACACCCACACGACACACACACCGCAGCGTTCAAGTCTCTAGTCGTAATGTTACATCTTGTTTACGTAATAAGGCGCGTCGTTGTTTACGCATAGACGCGAGGAGCAAATCCCGTTATTTTCACGTGTGGACATGATGACCCAAGTCTTGTTTACCACCTGTGCCACGCTCGTCCCTCTGACCTCCCCATCCACGTGTTATTTCCTACACACACACACACACACACACACACACACACACACACACACACACACACACACGCACACACACACACACACCACACAACTCATCACAGCACCACGATACTCACCCCACACCATGCCACACAACACTAAATCAACCACCAAGAAGCTAAACGGCACATACACACACATCCTCCAGCGCATCACAGCATCCACGTTTACTACACGACGCACTGCCTAAATTTCGTCACCACTGCCAGAATATTAACATAACAATATTTTAATACGAATAAAAGCAGAACATATAAACCAATTCACTATCCAGCCGGCGATCACAACAGGAGGGTGGAAGGCGAGGCTAAGGTGCAGGTATATATAAGAGATCAACCATTCGACATCGCGTCACTAGTACAACCCTGCACCCCGCGCGACGCAGACCTGTACGCACGCTTACCGCAAACAACGCGTACTGGGACTTACTGATTCTGCGTGTGTGTGTCTGTGTGTGTGTGATTGTTTGTACGTGTTACAACCTAACCTTCGTGACGTCATGATTAACACGATTTGTCAAGTCTGCGCCGTGCCACTTGACCTGCCGGGGACGGGGCGTGAGGGAGGTCAGAAGTGTCCCAGCCGCAACCCTTACATCATGGTCTCAATGCCTGCTGGCGAGGGTAAGTGTAGCGCCTGAAGGAGTGGCGGGAGGGAAAGTGTGTGTGTGTTTATTGAGTGTGTTGTGTTACGTGTTTTATACTTGTGTTATTGGAAGTATGTGTGTGTGGGGGGGAGTGTGTGTGTGTGTGTGTGTGTGTGTGTACGTGTAATGTTTAAGTCACATCTTTATTGAATTACATCTTTCATTTTGCTTCTATAGCTCTAAAAAAAATATGTGGCAGATAGACTGGTATATTTATCTACTTACTAATTGATCAGTCAGTCTACCTGTTTTTTCAGTTATTTGTTTGTTTGTTTATTCATGAACATTGATTTATTTCGCGTTGATTTAATGCAGATATTATTTTTTCTTATTTGCAATCTTCTTCAAGCGGTAATGATTAAGTTGTTTATACTTTTCCTTCCTTGAATCTTGATATAATATTTCTCTTAACATTTATCTATCTTGCTCTTTGCCTTCTACACTCTCAGAAATAAGGGGTATATTAAGGGTAGAATTGTTACATCGCACCATCACTACCCTTTTTATACCCTATGTCCAGGCTGGAGGGTAGATGCTGCTGATTATACCCTTCATCTACCCTTTATCTACCCTTTTTAGACGAGAGGGTTGAGAAAGGGTACATTTGGGGTTGGAAAAGGGTATATTTGGGGTTGGAAAAGGGTATATTTGTAAGGGTAGAAAAAGGGTAGCAGTATTTCATCACTATAAACACCCTTTTTCTACCCTTTTCCTACCCTTTTTTTCTAAGAGTGTAGTATATGTGTAATCTTTTTTTTCCTTTTCAATTCAAGTTTTCTGTCTCTTTTTTTCTGGTCGTTGTTTTGTGGTTAAACTTTCTGGTTAAATTTTATCTGCATTCTGAGAAGTGACACGCAACGTAACTATTCTGTGCTCGGCCGTGTTTCCCCAACCGGATAGTGATGTGATTTGAGAATATTTCGAAACATTGCTAAGTGTTTGGAAAGAAAGAAGAAAGAAAGAAAGAAAGAAAGAAAAGAAAGAAAAAAGAAAGAAAAGAAAGAAAGAAAGAAGAAAGAAGAAAGAATAGAAGAAAGAAGAAAGATAGAAGAAGTAGATAGAAATAGATAGATAGATAGATAGATAGATAGATAGATAGATAGATAGATAGTAGATAGATAGATAGATAGATAGATAGATAGATAGATAGATAGATAGATAGATAGAGTAGATATGATAGATGTAGATAGATAGATAGATAGAATAGAAGAGAGAGAGAGAGAGAGAGAGAGAGAGAGAGAGAGAGAGAAGAGAGAAGAGAGAGAGAGAGAGAGAGAGAGAGAGTTTCCTGTGCATACTTTAATGTGGAAACGGACTGAATGTAATGATTGTTCACGAAATTATTGTAATATTGCGTTGAGATAATCTAGTGAAATCTTACATAGAAGAACGTTATACATTTTCGTCATTATTTGGGCAGAAGAACGTTTTTTAACCCCTCCCAATGAGAGCATCCCACCACCACACACAGGTGAACGTTTTTCATCTCCTACCAGAGGAAAACGTTCTGAATGTTCGTCACGAGAATGTCTTCCATCTCTCCCCCATCACTTCTTCAGGAGAATGATTGCAACCACGTTTGAAGGTTTTGCATCCGCATTTAGAGTGTCTCATACCTTCTGAAACCCTTCCCCCCCCAGAGAAACAATAACATTATTTCAAAGCTAGCGAGTAGGAATGACGTTTATATAGACACAACCAAGGCCAAGGGAATTAAGAAGTCTCTATTCCCTTTGGCCTTGGATACAACCACCACTAAACTCTACTGACAGCTTATTTACCCCTTCATCTCCTCCCTCAGATCTGCTCCTTCCCGACGTGGTCACCAGCAACACACCGCCGCCCACGCCTCTACACGATGTCTACTTCTTCCCGCCTCACGAGCACTTCACAGTCCACGCCCACGCCCACGCCCACCCACACCCACACCCAGGACGCAGACACCGATGCCGCGCCCCCCAGCCCACCCAGGCGCCAAGACCTCCCAATGTTGTGCTGGGATGCGCGCCCCCCGAGGAAAGACAGAGGCTGTGGGGCGCGGGGTGAAGCTGAGGATAGCCATCTCGTGTGGACAGAAGAGGGCGAGGATCTCAGGCGAGTGGCGGACACCTTCCACGACGAATACACGACGGTAAGTGGCGAAAAAAAAAAAAAAAAAAAAAAAAAAAAAAAAAAAAAAAAAAACTTCCACAACGAATATATAACCGTAAGTGACGTTTCAAAAAAGAATAAAAATAAATAAATAAAAGAAATGAATAAAAAAAGAACTGGTTGCATACGTGTAATGTCAACGTATAGACGAGCCAAGGGTACACATGCTATAGGGTATCTGTGTTTCCTATAAGAGTCCTGATAACCTAGCCTTCCTTATTATTGACTATTTAGTGTCTTCAGCCTTACATAACTCCATGTTACGTTACTAAATCATATTTTCGTAACAGTCAAGTAACCTTCCTTTCTCTCTCCCTTCTGCAGGCACACACAGAGAACCAGGAACCGAGAACTCTCCTCCCCAGCACAGCCATCGCCAAGGGCCTCTGCCTATCCCTCTTCGGCCTCGTTACGTGGAAGCTCCTTACAAAGTTCCGCTGAGAGGACCTGCCGTGGTCTCCGAAAGAGGGACGGGAACCAACTCAAAAAAGGATACACCAACAAGCCAATCCAGCGTTCCGCAAATGGTGATCCCACTGCGCTTGTCTGTCCCATAAATAAGAAACAGACGCGTGCCAGGGTTTCCTTAGTCTGCTCCGTCAAGAAACTGGCGAGGAACTGGCAAAGAACGGGCTGACTTTTTTCTATCCTGAAGATAAAATGTCTGCGGGTCAGCGGGAGGCGG
Organism: Chionoecetes opilio; assembly: GCA_016584305.1. NCBI lineage: Eukaryota > Metazoa > Arthropoda > Malacostraca > Decapoda > Majidae > Chionoecetes > Chionoecetes opilio. The sequence continues at coordinate 448,927 of JACEEZ010022582.1, forward strand.
CTCTCCCCTGGGCCAAGATTACCACTGAGTCAGGGGAGTGACCTTGAAATAAAGTTAAATATATGCATCTCTCCCTTATGTCTTTCAATAGAATATATGATTATACCCTTATAAATGATTATAATTATTATTATTATTATTATCATTATAATTATTAATATCATCATCACGATTATTGATATCATCATTATTACTGTCATCATTAACATCACATACACACACATCAAGCAATAAATGACAATCAAACATTCAATGTATCCTTTAATTAACAACACATCCTTAATTCGCATTTCTTTTAAGAGACGTAAATATAAACAAACAGTTAATCTATCTACAGTAAACCCTCTCTTAATCGAACCCGTATAATTCAAACTTCAGATAATTCGACCTGTTTTAGGCCAGTTCGAATTTTCAAATAACTTTCCATAAGAAAATAAGGAAGCTACAAGAGGCCGCGAGGCCTACACGTGGTAGTTCCTGTAAGATTAGAGCAAGTTTGAATTATCCTTAGCCTTACTAGTGGGAGTCCGACCTCCCATGCGGTGCGTGCCGGGGCTGCCTAGAGTGATCTGATATATGATATCTACTGTAAAAATACGATAGGCGAAGGAAGAAGCCGGGAGGGGAAAGAGGAAGAAGGGGAGAGGAGGAGGAAGGGGAGGGGAGGGGGAGGAGGAAGGAGGGGAGAGGGGGAGGAGAAGGAGAAGGAAGGAGATGGAACAAGGAAAGGAGGAGAGGAAATGGAAGGAGGAAGAACTATTTTTTAAAAGTATCCTTCGATTTGTATACAATCCTTCAGAGTCCTTCACGGGCCTCTTCGCTCCTTCACGCATCCTACAGGAGTCATGGGAGGGCATTAGAAGTCCCACAGTATTGCTATAGTATTCCTAGGTTTTTATAAATACTTTGACAATCGCATGGGTGGCTCAAATAAGGATTAATAATAATAATAATAATACTGAAAATACTAATACTGATCATTGTATTGAAGTAATGATTAATCTAGCAATGCCTATCATATTTTTATGTTTTGTAGTAAGTTTTGTCTAATTTGTGGTTTTTAAGGAATATTTGGAAGTATCATGTCATTGTGAATTTGCTAAAATAGGGATTGCTAATCATTCTAAATGAAAACTGACTCCAGATTCGTGTCTAGCATGCCCGAAAACAGCTGGGAACAAATTTACAAGCAAATCTATTTAAAAAAAAATATTACAAATTTTGCAAGGGGTATGCCTTGATTTTTTTTGAAAATCCCGTTTTTTCCAATAACTAAAAAACTATGGCAGATACGTGCAACATGAATAGAGAAGTAAATATGAAGTAGATCAGGGGCTATCATTTGGCGTAAAGCAAAAATATTGGTAAATAACCGAGAAAATAGCATATTCGTACATTTATACAAAGTATCAATTTTCTCAACAACCATGAGATGTTTTGACAAACCGATTACTGCATCATGTAGAACACCTCAAGATGAACCTTTGCTACTTCGATAAGTTTTCTTCTACGACTCATAGTTTTGCGGTAAAATAACAAAAACCTGATCGTCGTCAATTTTGGAATATTTGCGGTGGGTCGTGGGTGGCGGTCTTCGTCACACCGTCCATTATCAAGGTCACCGACTGGATCTTCTTCATGAGCGGGTCACCATTCCTCACAAACACATAGTCCTCCCCCCTGAAATACACCAGAGTGAAGTTTTGGCTCTTCATGTCTTCCACGAAGGCCTCATCGAAGCTTAATTGGTGTACGACTTCAACCACCATGACGCGTATGACCAAACGAGTCCATGGCACGTTCTTCAGTATGTCCTTCTCCACGCCCTGCACGTCGAGGGAGAGAAAGTCAACCGTGGAGACATTGAGAGCCAGGAGGTAAGACACGAGGGGGAAACACTGCACCCTAGAGTAAGACTTAGCAGACTGGAGAAACAAGGAGTCGTAAATATTGGAATCCAGGGTGACTCCGAGTACATGTGACGATCCGTGAGGGTCATTCACGTTCCTATCAACCTCAGTCTCACGACGCTTCTCCCGGGACAACGAGACGAAAACCTCTCTCTTTCGGGTACGACTGCGAGGAGATGCAGGAGTGTGATGTCCACGCCTTACGGTTCTTCAGCACCAGGTTATTGTAGTTGATCGGATTTGGCTCAATAAGGAGGCCGGTCCATCCTAACTCCTGCTCCAGCCACAGCGAGTTGGACAGCCTCTCGCCGTCAAGCGCTCCAGCCTCCACGAAGAATCCTCCTCTCTGATCCCCGAAGAGTGTTTTCATCTGCCGGTAAATGGAACCCCAGGATCCATATGTTCTTAGTCTTTGGTAGAGGGCGTTAGTAGAGAGGTTATAAGGCTTGGTGGAGGGCGGTGCTAGGTATCTTTCTCTTAGGATCGGCAGGAGTTGAGGGTGGTCAGGGGGTAATGGTCCTATAAGCCTGGCGTGCAGCTCTTCGGTCTCATCTTCCGGTATAGACGTGTAAGTCATCCTCCACGCCCTCTGTCAAGGAATAGGGTCTTGAGGAGCCGTAGGGGGAGATGGAGAGGGTCAGGAGGCTTAATTAGGAAGTGACAGGTTTTGATCAAATAACTTTTTTTATGAGGAGCAATGAAAACTAGAACAATTATAAGTAAAACTAGTAAATTAACTCTTTTTTTATAGATATAATTCCTCTTTTTCTCAAATCAGGGACAAATACGCAAACAAAAATTCTTAGCATTAAACTCTCTCTCTCTCTCTCTCTCTCTCTCTCTCTCTCTCTCTCTCTCTCTCTCTCTCTCTCTCTCTCTCTCTCTCTCTCTCTCTCTCTCTCTCTCTCTCTCTCTCTCTCTCTCTCTCTCTCTCTCTCTCTCTCTCTTTCTCTCTCTCTCTCTCTCTCTCTCTCTCTTAACACACCTTGGCACAGCAGAACAGGAAATACACGGTGAGCACTCCGAACACGAGCCTCCAAACACCTCTTCCATGGCGACACATTGGGGACACACACAAAACCGTACGTCTGTTTTCTTCAGTAATATAACCGCATATAAACAATGTTTCAGTCATGTAGGCAACTGTAGGTGTCACGTTTTCCCGAACATTTGCTTTTTCTTGTTTTACATTCCTACAGCAAACACTTCAAGGCGAATCATCCTTGTTTTTAGCCACCTCTACACCCACGGATAGTAAATAGAGGCTTTATATATTATCCTTGCCTACACCTCTTCTTGGACTGGCTGTGTTCCGGCTAGAGTGGCTGTGTTAAGGAGGGAAGGTTAGGGTGTTACTGTGGTGGTGGTGGCGTGGCTAGCTCTCCATTCCATAATACACACAGTTTCCTCCTCGTTTTTCCTGGTTGAACTTTATTGCCATGGCTGACAATGCTTAGTTGCTTGCGTGGTTATTTTCAAAGCATGGGTCGTATGGAGCTGGCTTGGTGTGTTGTGTATCGATAATTTGATCACGTAACTTATAAATGGATGCAACACTTACACATATCCGAATGCTATTCAGGAAAAAACATTATTTATGTTTTTAGTATAGTATGTCATGTAATTCGACTTCACCGCGTCTCACAGAAAATGTCACTCGAGAATTTCAGGAGTAGCTAATAAAAAAGTGAGCCAAGGTCGGTTCCTATACGCAAACACGTACGCACACACGCACGCACGCACACACAGAGGTCAGAGAGAGCGAGATAAAAAAAAAAAAAAAAAAAGGGAGGGCGAGAGGTAGGACTCTGGATAATGTGAAGTCCTCACTCCACATTATGGTGTAGGGCTCAGCGATTCTTAACCTGGGGGGCGTGGGTAATTACCTAGGGGGGCGTGAGCCAAGAGAGAACAAGGAAGAACTGGCAAGTATTTGACTTGAAGCTCGGCCTTCGCTTTAACATGAAGCTCGCTCGCGAGGGTGAGCGAAGAAAGTCGGTACCGAGAACGGCGAGAAGCAAGTGTGGCTGAAAAACTCTGCGGTGACGGTTTGCCAGGTTCCACGAACTCCGTCGACTTGTATGCACTATTATTTTCTGATATTATTATTGCTATTGTTATTGTTATTATCATCATTATTATTATCATTATTATAATTATTATGTCATTATCAGTATTATAATCATTATATCATATTTCATATATCATTATCATACGGCCAGAGCGTTATCTATTTTTGATAAGGCTCTCTTTCTCGCTCCCTGGTGCGGCCGGACCCTACTTATTATTTAATAGTAAAGATGAAGATGGGGAAATATGCTATGCTGCGCGTGGCCTCGGTGCTAATATCCGTCGCATTAGCCCTTGAGCCTGCGGTGGGTGACAAGTTGACAACCCGCTACCCCGGGACACAGGGCAGTGTGACACCCGGGTTACCACAGTTACCTTCACCAGGTTTCCCCAGGCACCCATTTATCGCCCTAGCCCGAAAGAAAGGAAGAACAGCTGTTCGGGCTGCACGCCGACTGTCCTGGCTGGGGTTCGAACCAGAGCCCGCAGATTCGTAACTAGGCGCGCTAACCACTACACCACGGATGCAGATCAGTATTTTATGCTTTCCCTAATTGCTATTAGCACTTCGCTTGAAGGGAAGACCGCCGCATATATCTTGGTTGAAGAAGTGAAAGTTGTGGGGCCATGGAGGCAGGACCCACTAATAAAGGGGGCGTGGTGGTAAAAAGGTTAAGAAACACTGGTGTAGGTCATGCAGATACAAGGCAAGAGGTGCTCCAATTTTTTTTTTAAACTCTTTAACATTCCACCACCCACACTGTACTAACACCCCGACAGCGTGGCTTCCTGACGATGACGATGAGTATATATACCTGCTCCACCCTATGGGCCGCGCTGAGTGCAACTTCTGAGAAAACTGACCATACCATCTAATTTAGTGTGCAAAAGCAGTATTCACTAAGGAATACAGGATTCCACGAACCTGACTTAATCCTGTAAAAATGCAATAAGGTAAGAACACACACACACACACGCACACACACACACGTATACGCACACACACACATGCACAGTGCACCCACCCACCCACACACACACACATCACCCAGCACCCCTGCCTCTCACACTATGGGCTTCAAGTGGCCTTTCATTGGAGTGCCGAACTTCTCGTCTCTTCAATTTTTACCCTCCACTTCGCACAATCGCAGGTTGATCGCGCTATTCCATCGGCAGGCGTGCAATCCCCTGACGCAGCCGCCGCCTCGTACGCCACCGACAGATGGCGCTGGGGTGGCGGTAATGGCGCGCGTCCTGCGGTCATACTTCACAATTATTATGACGCACTGGTCGATTCCCGCATTGAAAATTACCGCTTTGGTCACTAATGGAGCGCCGCGCCGCCAACCAGAACTGGAATCAGAGCGTAATAGCGCCGTGACACGCTTCAAGGCGCCACGGAATGATAGTTTGTGGGCGACGCTGCAATGAACGAGTGCAAATGACGCTCCGGGTGCACGGGTCTTGTGTTCTGGCGGCCTGGCGGGCTGTACTTGTGCACGACACGCACTTTGGCTTATCGCGGAGGAGGAGTAGAAGAAAAAGGAGGAGGAATAGGAAGAGGAATAGGAAGAGGAAGAGGAAGAGGAAGAGGAGGAAGAGGAGGAGGAAGAGGAAGAGGAGGAGGAGGAGGAGGAGGAGGAGGAAGAGGAAGAGGAAGAGGAAGAGGAAGAGGAGGAGGAGGAGGTTGTCACGGCCGCTATAACCCTCCTGACGTCTCCCTCAGCCTCGGTCAAGCGGTATATGGCTACACCCAAGTTGCTGTACGGGTTGACGCCTCTGAGATTCATACACTTTACAACAATGATTGAGTATATAGCTCTCTCTCTCTCTCTCTCTCTCTCTCTCTCTCTCTCTCCCTCTCTCTCTCTCTCTCTCTCTTCTTCCCTCTCTCTCTCTCTCTTCTCTCTCCTCTCTCTTCTCTCTCTCTCTCTTCTCTCTCTTCTCTTCTCTCTCTCTCTCTCTCTCTCTCTCTCTCTCTCTCTCTTCTCTCTTCTCTCTCTCTCTCCTCCTAAAACTTCTTCTGCTCATTTTTCTCACTCATCTCATTTCTATCTTCTCTCTCTCTCTCTCTCTCTTTTTCTATGGCGGTTAATTCAGGAGCTATTGAATTCTGTCGTCAAAGTTTGGAAAAAAGTTACGCATATCTATATTGGAGAGGAAGGCGAGGCGGAAAGGTGGAAGTGAACGCGGGTCTCGAGGGATTGCGGTCCGGGAAGCGAAAGTGGCCCCGGGATTTGAGGACTAAAGCGACTGTCGGACGAGAACAGGGCAGGCAGGAAAAGTGAGTTCGAGTGAGGCGGGGCGAGGAAGGGCAGGGTAGCGCGGTGGCGGTGGTGGTGGTGGTGGCTTTCATGATGATGAAATAAGGTGTGTGGAGGAAAAAGTTTGATATATAAGTGAAAGTTCTGAAGCAATAATTAAGCACTTGTCTAATGTCCAGCACCAAACAACAAAGACGACAGCAGGCAGGTGAATTAAGGTGTGAAGAGGAAGGAATTTGATATAGAAGTGAAAGTACTGAAGCAATAATTCAGCACTTCTCTGATATCCAGCACCAAACAAAGGTGACAGTAGGCAGGTGTACATGTAGCTACGTATACTGTCCTCCCATCTACTGACCTACTGTCCTCTCCACTTGGCGGCATTGAGACATCCAAGGCCAAGGAAATAGTCTAAAATCTACATTCCCTTGGCCTTGGAGCTATCAGGCACCTCACATAATCTTCCCACGCTCCCTCGTGTGACTAGTTAAGTGGCCCCGTGTTTCACCTGTCCAGATTCTTCGCCCCTTCTCCTCTTCCTCCTCCTTATGTATTCCTTTGTATTCCTCCTCCCTCTCCTCCTCCTTATGTATTTCTCTGTATTCCTCCTCCCTCTCCTCCTCCTCCTCCTTATGTATTCCTTTGTATTCCTCCTCCCTCTCCTCCTCCTCTTATGTATTCCTTTGTATTCTCCTCCCTCCCCTCCTCCTCCTTATGTATTCCTTTGTATTCCTCCTCCCTCTCCTCCTCCTTATGTATTCCTCTGTATTCCTCCTCCCTCTCCTCCTCCTCCTCCTTATGTATTCCTTTGTATTCCTCCTCCCTCTGCTCCTCCTTATGTATTCCTCTGTATTCCTCCTCCCTCTCCTCCTCCTTATGTATTCCTTTGTATTCCTCCTCCCTCTCCTCCTCCTCCTTATATATTCCTTTGTATTCCTCCTCCCCCTCCTCCTCCTCCTATGTATTCCTTTGTATTCCATCTCCCTCTCCTCGCCCCCCTCTTCTCCTCCTTGTCCTCTCTTCTTTAGTTCCAACTACTGCCTCTCCTTCACCTGGTTCTTCTCCTTCTCTCCAGCTCCTCTTCCTTCTCTCCCATTTATTTTACTCGCTAGTGCTTCCTGCTTGTGTATTTTCCCTCCCTTCCCTCCCATTCTCCTCCTCCTCCTCATCCAGTGCAATATCCTCGTTATCTTCTACTTACACCTACTTAATCAATCTTCACTCCATTCTTCTTCTTCCTCTTCTCCTCCTCATCGTCTTCAGTCTTACTCACGAGTCTCTCATCTCCTTTCTCTCTACCATAACTTCTCCATTTCATCCAAGACTTCCTCATCACCTTCCTCTCCTTCTCCCTCTTCCTTCATCTCCACATCCACCACTATAAAGTCTCCATCTCCTAACTCTTCCTCTCATTTGTCTTCCACCACCTACTCCTCCTCCTCTCCTTCACAGTCGATATAATTCACTCATCCTACCACGCACATCTCCTTTAGCACCGATGCATTCTCTCTTTCCCTCACACTCACACACTTCCCTCTTCCTCCATTACACCCCAGCTAGTACCTCCAATAGCACCTCTTATACATGGGGCCGTCGATATGTTTCCCATAATTGCGTCTACGAGCGAAATTCAGCCGAACGAGGCGATTCAGTGACCCGAGACGCCACCACTAACGACGCAAGTTGAACCATTCGTCACGGCGCCCCTGCGATAGAATGTGTGGTGGTCGTAACTCAGGCGCGAGAGGCCCTTCGAGGTACCATGACGACCACGACCCACTAGCTACTCCTCTTCCTTCTCCTTTCTCCTCCTCTTCCTCTCCTCCTCTCCTCCTCCTCCTCTTCCTCTTCCTCTTCCTCTCCTTCCTCCTCCTCTTCCTCCTCCTCTTCCTCCTCCTCTCTCCTCTCTCCCTCCTCTTCTCCTCCTCCTCTCCTCCTCCCTTTTCCTCTCTTCCTCTTCCTCCTCCTCTTCCTTCCTCCTCCTCCTTCTCTGTCTCTCCTCCTCTCACTCCTTCTCTCTCTCTGTTTCTTTCTGTTATTCCTATTCTATGTATGTATTCCTCCTCCTCCTCGAACTCCTTTCTCCTCGTCTTCTCTGTCTATCTCCATCTTCGTTGCCGTTCTAGTAGTCATCATCCTATTTAATTACGTCGCCCTCTTCTTAGTTCTTCTCCTCCTTCTTCTCCTCTCTTCTTCCTCCTCGAACTCCTTACTCCTCGTCTTTTCTGTCTATCTCAATCTTCGTTATCCTTCTAGCAGTCGTTCATTCTATATACTCGTACGTCCCCCTCTTCTTAGGTCTTCTTCTCCTTCTTCTTCTCCTCTTCCTCCTCCTCTTCTCCTCCTCCTGTCAATAGTGAACGGTAATGATGGTGAAAACGATGTATGTGTGTGTGCATGATTAACTTTAGCAATATATACTATAGAGTTTAGATGTATGATGGTGTGTGGCTGGTAAATCTCTCTCTCTCTCTCTCTCTCTCTCTCTCTCTCTCTCTCTCTCTCTCTCTCTCTCTCTCTCTCTCCTCTCTCTCTCTCTCTCTCTCTCTCTCTCTCTCTCTCTCCCCCCCTTCAGCCAGGTGTTGGTGGAAATGAGTGGTGTGGATTCATACTCTAATTGGGTTGTGTATCCCGATTGACGGGCAGGTACGTAGAGGGGGGGAAAGGGGAAGGAAGGGGGAGGGAAGGAGGAGGGGGAGGGATTAATAAGAATTAGGATGGGGGAAGGCGGGCAGAGATGGGGCTGGAAATGGGGAGAATGCAGGAGTAAAGATGAGGGGAAGGTGGGGAATGAGAGGGTGAGCATGAGGGAAGATGTAGAGGGAGAAAGGAGTATGGCAGGGGAAATAAGTAGTAGTTATAGTTATGTAATAGTAGTTATATATAGTGGTCATAATAGTCATACAAGTGCTTGTGGGCCCTTCGGACCCATGTATTGATGTTTGTAGTAGTAGTATATATTAGACAAACAATGTGAGTGCAAACTCCAATCGTGTTGTTGCTGTCGTTGGTCACTGGTCAAAGTGCCTCGGAGTAGACCACGTTTCGTTAGATTCCAAGGGGCGCCAACACTTCGACGGCATCAGCACAGCCAACCCTTGACAGGCTGACGTAGAGTTGGCCGTGCGTGAAAACGGGTGTAGGCAAGTAGACTCCCACGTAGCTCTTGGTCTGGCCCTGGCACTTGTTGATCGTCATGGCAAATGCAGCACGGATCGGAAATTGCAGAAGCCGCATGCGAAATCCAGTGCCAGACGCTGCCTGCGTGATGATGGGTACGCGAGGCAGGTAGAAGTCGTCGCCTCGGCTGCTCGGTTGGAGCGCTTTACAGCGTAAATTGATCGTGATCCTTCATCCGTTCTAGTCCTAGTCCTTCAGACTCGCCTTCGCCTTCGCCTCGGAAATATAATATATATTCTTATAATATATAAAATAAGTAATATATATATATAGGTATAATGTATATTATATAAGTATAATATATGAGTAAATGTTGTATAGTTCAATTATTCCTACAGAAGCATATATTAACGCAAACACGGCTGTCCTGCCGGTCGGTAGCAGTACAGAGGAGCGCAGTAGCGGAGGACCGGTTGCTGCTCGGCCGCAAGTCGAATACAATTTCGAGAAATTGAACGCTGGCAGAGTTTGGAGAGCTTACAACCGCTGCTCAACACAGTTTTTAGCCCAAAACATCCCTTCAAAATTATTCAATCGACATGGGACCAAGCCGCTTACCACCTACGATTTATTTGCGATTTTTTTTTTAGCCTACTCTCATCAAAATTGAATTTACAGTTTCGGCTACCCAGAACAGACAGACAGACACACGGCTACTGCTATAGCAAAACAGACAGACAGAAACACGGCTACTGCTGTAGTATATTAGATAGATAAGGTGGATAATATAAAATTAACATAGGAAGGGAAATAATAGAAGGAGGACAGCAAAGGATGGTGAGGAGGGAGGCTGGGCTGGGAGACGAAGAAGAGTAAGAGGGAAGAGATAAAACACTCCAAAGTTATGTTTAATGTATCTGATAACGTTAACACTCACGTCTTCTCGGTCCTGTAGTCAACACGTCCTTTACGCCTTACCTAAAATATAAACAAAACAAATATCAGGTGACGGAAATTTGCAGATATAAGAAAACCCCCCAGCAAATTCCCCACAGCAACTCCACAATAACGGTAAGTCCATGAGTCTACGGAGTTAGTGAAATACAGCAAGGCGTTACCGCAGAGTGTATTCCTGTAATATAATACTCTTAAGTTTTTTTTTAGCCCAAAACCCCCCTTCAAAATGATTCAATCGACATGGGACCAAGCCGCTTACCACCTACGATTTAATTGCGATTTTGTTTTATCCTACTCTCATCAAAATAGAATTTACAGTATCGGCTACCCAAAAACAGACAGACAGACATAGACAGACAGACACACAGCTACTCCTATAGTATATTAGATAGTAGTTATATATAGTAGTCATAGTAGTTATATTATAGTAGGAAAGGTGAATAGGTAAGAAAGATGGGGGGCAGGTGGTTGTGGTGAGGGGAAGAGGGAGAGGAAGGGGAGGGCTGTGTAGTGGTGAAGTGAACAGGGGTTAAAGGGAGAATTTAAAGGGCTTGTCAAAGGTGAGGAATGCTTTGGTGGAAGGGCGAGGAGTAGAGTGAAGTGGAGGGGGAGGCGAAAGGGTCGTGTGGAGGAAGAAAGGAAAGCCAAGGGAGTGAGTCTTGAGATCCTCTGATGGATATTTAAAGCAGGTGTTTTGATTCCTGCGTGTGTTGTTTTTTCTTTTACGAGTGTGTGGGTCTCTCTTTTTTGTGTTTTCTCTCTCTCTCTCTCTCTCTCTCTCTCTCTCTCTCTCTCTCTCTCTCTCTCTCTCTCTCTCTCTCTCTCTCTCTCTCTCTCTCTCTCTCTCTCTCTCTCTCTCTCTCTCTCTCTCTCTCTCTCTCTCTCTCTCTCTCTCTCTCTCTCTCTCTCTCTCTCTCTCTGTCTGTCTTTTTGTCTCTCTTTCTCTCTGTCTGTCTCTCTCTCAAAATTTGTCTTCAAAACACACACACACACACACACACACACACACACGCACACACACAGACACACACACACACACACAGACAGGTGACACGAGAGGGTCATCAGGTGGGGGGCGGGGTAGGTGGTCTGAAGGAGGCGCCAGCTGGTAAGAATTGACTCTGCATAAGTCATGAGGTCCTCCTAGCGTGAGGGAAAGAATGGAGGAAGAGAAGGAAGAGTGTAGGAAGAGGAGGAAGATTAGAGGAGGAGGGGAGGAGGAGGAAGGTGGACAAGAGGAGGAAAGAGAGGGAAAATGAAAACATGGGTAAAAAAAAAAAAATATTAGAGTAAATGTAGGAGGGAAGGAAGGAAGAAAGAGTGTAGGAAGAGGAAGAGGATAAGAGGAGGAAGGGAGGAAAGTGGGAAAAAGAAAACAGGGTCAAAGAAAAACAGTAAGAGTAACTGTAGAATGAAAGGAAGGAAGGAAAAGAGGTGTAGGAAAAGTGTGGCGGAAGGAGACGAAGAGACGAAAGGATGAGGAAAAGTGTGAAGGAGGCTGGGAAGGAGGGAGAAGCAGGAAGGAAGGAAAATAAAAGATGGGAAGAAAGAAGGTTGGAAGAAGGCTGAATGGGAAGGAGAAGCAAGAAGGAAAAAGAAGGGGAAAAAAGAAGGGGAAGAAAGAAGGGTGAGAGGGAGGGAAGGGTGTCTAAAAGGAGTGAGGGAAGGAGGAAAATGTGTTCGAAGGGTGGGTGACAAAAAACTACTCCCCTTTTCTGTCCCTCTCTCCCCTTCCCCTCACCTCCAGCACCTCCCCTACAACCTCCCCCCCCACCACCACCCCCACCAACCACCACCACCACCCACCACCACCCCCCCCACCCCCCACCACCACCACCACCCCCACCCCCCACCACCACCACCACCACCACCCCCACCCCCCACCACCACCACCACCCACCACACCACCACCACCACCACCACCCACCACCCCCCCACCCCCCCCCCCCCCCCCACCCCCCACCACCAACCCACCACCCACCACCACCACCACCACCAAAGGAACCAATCATTACGTCTTTCCCTCTCGTCCTACAACCCTGTCAAACCATTCTTTTTATTTTTAGGTAAAGAATATCTACTCGTGTGATCTTTGTCAAGCGTTGATGCGAAAGTGAGATGAATGAAATAGATAAAATAGTAAAGGAAACGAATGAATTAATCAAGCTAATACATCAACAGTTACATCAATGCATACTCATAGAAACAGGAGGATTATGAAATGTATAGTAAAAAATACATCAAGAAAATCAATATAGGATTAAATTAGTAACTTTTTTGGATTCGACATAATTATAGTAAGGTGACTAAATCCGCGTCCTATTTGAGTCAAGCCTAAACCAACCTAACCTAACCTAACCCAAACCTATCTGAGTCAAGTCTAACCTAACCTAACCTAACCTAGCCTAACCTAACCTAACCTAAGCTAACCTAACCTAACCTAACCTAGCCTAGCCTAGCCTAACCTAACCTAGCCTAACCTAAGCTAACCAAAGCTAACCAAAGCTAACCAAAGCTAACCAAAGCTAAGCTAAGCTAACCTAACCTAACCTAACCTAACCTAACCTAACCTAACCTAGCCTAACCTAACCTAGCCTAACCTAACCTAGCCTAACCTAGCCTAACCTAGCCTAGCCTAACCTAACCTAGCCTAACCTAACCTAGCCTAACCTAACCTAACCTAACCTAACCTAACCTAACCTAATCTAACCTAACCTAACCTAACCTAACCCAACCCAATCTAACCCAACTTCACCCACCTCTCATCACATAGCCCAACCCTTTTCAAACATAAAGTAGCCCAATCAGAAACATCTTACCCCAAGCCTTCCTACCCAAGTCCAGTCCACAACCATTATCCTTATCGTTTTCCCACATTATCACTTTCCCACGGCCTTGAGATACTGAAGTCAAATCAGTATTCATCTGGTACATTTTCTTCTTATCTTTATTCTTATTTTCATTCTTGCATCCTCCTCCTGCTCCTTTTACTCCTCCTTCATTTCTTCCTCTACCTCTTCTTCGTCCTTTCCTTCTTCTTCAACCTTTCCTTCTTCTTCGACCTTTCCTTCTTCGACCTTTTCTTCTTCTTCTTCGACCTTTTCTTCTTCGACCTTTTCTTCTTCTTCTTCGACCTTTTCTTCTTCTTCTTCAACCTTTCCTTCTTCTTCGCCCTTTCCTTCTTCGACCTCTTCTTCTTCGACCTTTTCTTCTTCTTCTTCGACCTTTTCTTCTTCGACCTTTTCTTCTTCTTCTTCTTCTTCGTCCTTTCCTTCTTCGTCCTTCTCTTCTTCGTCCTTTCCTTCTTCGTCCTTCTCTTCTTCGTCCTTTCCTTCTTCTTCGTCCTTTCCTTCTTCTTCTTCTTCTTCTTCTTCTTCCTCTTCATCTCCTCCTCCGCCTCTTCTTCGTCCTTTCCTTCTTCGTCTTCTATACATGAATGACAAAACTCAATCTGCTGTCCATATAAAGACGCAACTGATACAGATTTAAAGAAAAGAGCGCCGGGGATGATGGAAATACAGGGATTTATAAATAATACCACACCCACTCGTAGGGAATCAAAAGACGCCAGGGAAAAAGGGAAAATAAGCTAGGAAACTAATCAAAATCTGCGGAATCATTTTTTCTACTTCAACTCACTCATTTTTCCTTTATGGTACGAAGAGGAAACGTGGCGAGGAGAATTAAAAAAAGGATTAAAAGTAGGATTAAAAGAGGAGATAAGACTGGAAAAGAAAGTGTGTAGAAGAAATTAAGGAAGAAAATAAAAACACGAGCCAAAATAAATGAAACTCTTACAGAAAATGCTTCGTAACTTTAGTAAATGAGATAAATGCTTTCCTAGTTTTCTCGCTTTCTCCTTTTTCTTACTTTTTAGTCTTTTAATGATGAAAAAATTGTAAAATAGAGAACAAATGTGACTGAAAAAAAATGATGCTCACAAACGTCTAAAATAATACTATATAATAAATGGAAAATAATACAAACAAACATACACAAACAAACATACACATACAAATTTACAAACAGGAATAGATCAACTTGATAGTTTTACATGAAGATCATAATTTTTAACACAATTCATCGTCGTTCGTCATTCATTCATCCACCTCACTCACTCACTCACTCACTCACTCACTCACTCACTCACTCATTCACCCACTCACTCACTCACCCACTCACTCACTCACCCAGTCACTCACTCACTCACTCACTCACTCACTCACTCACTCACTCACTCACTCACTCACTCACTCACTCACTCACTCACTCACTCACTCACTCACTCACTCACTCACCAGGGGATCGAAGGCAGGAAATTGACTAGCACTCCCAAAATGCCTTCAAAGGATTTCTGTAATTATGTTTTCTTTACATCTAATCTTTTTTCTTCTTACTGTTTTTGCAACTGTCAATCTATCTGTCATCTTTCATTCATCTTACATTTTTTATTGTCTGTCTGTCTCTGGTAATGTCTCTGTGTGTCTGTTTGTCTGCCTGTCTATCTCTCTCTCTCTCTCTCTCTCTCTCTCTCTCTCTCTCTCTCTCTCTCTCTCTCTCTCTCTCTCTCTCTCTCTCTCTCTCTCTCTCTCTCGAATACAATAAATACCAAGGAAAGTGGAAAATGTGGTCCGGAAATTCCCATTAGTGCGTGTTGAGACCATGGGCGATGCCTATAATGGAGGAGGAGGAGGAGGAGGAGGAGGAGGAGGAGGAGGAGGAGGAGGAGGAGGAGGAGGAGGAAGAGGAGGAAGAGAAGACTTTAGTGTACTGGAAGAAAGCGAGGACAACAAACATACCTTCCCGTGATAGAACACTTGAGATTGGCCTTCCCCCCCTCCCCCCCACACACACGCCACGCACACACACACACACGGCACACACAGCACACACACACACACACACACACACACACACACACACACACACACACACACACACACACAGGGACACACACACACACACACATGAACCAACTCAGCACACAAATACTTTTCCTTGTCCTTTATAATGAGACTTTTCTTATCGCCCGAAGCATCAAATAAGCCGAGGCACAGGGTATTTAGTGGTGTTGCGCGGTGTTGCGTTACCTTCCTCGCCCTGAGTGTGTTGCCCCCCTCTACCCCCTCGCTGCCTCATCAACACTGCCTGCACGATATTCGGTGACGTTCCTGCCTCCCAAGGGCGTGGAGGCGATGCAGGTCAGGGTATCTCTGTGACTATTCTATGCGGCATAAAAAAAAAATAGTGTTCTTTCTAGTTTGGTTCTTACCCTGGGGGGCGCGTTAGGGGGGCGTGGGTAATTACCTAGGGGGGCATTAGACAAGATAGAACAAGGAAGAACTGTCAAAGTATTTACCTTGAAGCTCGGCCTTCGCTTTAACCTGTAGCTCGCGCGTGAGGGTGAGGGAAGAAAGTCGCTACAGAGAAGGAAGTGTGGCTGAAAAACTCTGCGGTGACGCCTTGCCAGGCTTCACTAACTCTGTAGACTTTTATGCAATATTATTTTCTGTTATTATTATTACTATTATTATTGTTGTTTTTAATCAGTATTATTATTATCATCATTATCATTATTGTTTTTATCATTATCATTGTTGTTATTAATTTTATTATCATTATTATAATTATTATAATTATTACTATTATAGTTTTATCAAAATTACCTATATTATCATTATCATTATAAGTATCAGTTATTATTATAATTATTATCATTGATATGTTATTATTATAAGTATACTTATTATATTATGTCATTATTATACGACCGGAGCGTTATCTATTTTTGTTAAAGCTCTCGCTCGCTTTCTCGCTCCCAGTGCGGCCGCACCCTAATTATTATTAATTTTATAGTAAAGATGAAGATGGGGGCATACGCTATGCTGCGCGTGACCCCAATGCTCATCTGCGTCGCATTAGCCCTTGAGCCTGTGGTGGGGGTAGGAACCCCTTTTGATTTACCTGTGTACAACCTAGCGTCTCCTTCTCTTCCTACTACTTCTCTTTCGCCTTCTCCTCCTCTTCCTTGTTCGCTTTCTCTTCCTCCTTCGCCTATTCTTCCTTCTTCGCTTTCTCTTTCTCCTTCTTCTCCTCCTTTTTCTTCTTCATTTTCTCCTTCGCCTTCATCTCTCCCTTTGCCTTCTCCTCTATCTTTTAGTCATTTCCTCCTCCTCTCCCTTCGATCCTCTTCCTTTGTTTTCCCATCCTCCTCCTCCCTGCTTCGCTTCCTCCGCTTCTTTCGCTTTCTTCTCCTCTCCTTTCACTTTCTTATCCTCCTCCTAAGTCCCTCCCACGCCCTTGCCTCAGCGTCCTCTGCGGCAGGCTGGTGGCGGGAGGCGATCAAAGTAATGACGAAGCTCCCGCCGGCCGTTCGTGTTTTATCTTAACGTCCTTGCTACTGATAAAGGAGTTCAAACTTCTTCATAAATTTCCCGCGGAGACACTATTTGCTGAGCGTAAGTCTGGAGCTTAGCTGAAGACTGGCTGAAGATTGGGGATTATTAACCTGCGTGATACAGACTAATAGAAAGGTCAAAGTTTTATCCTCCTCCTCCTCCTCCTCCTCCTCCTCCTCCTCCTCCTCCTCCTCCTCCTGCTTTTGCTACCCTCCTCCTCCATCTCTTCTTCCTTCACCCTGTACCTACTCCTCCTATGACCTTCAATCTTCCGCAGCGCGCCTAAATCTCACAGAAACACCCACCCACACCCACCCACACACACACCCAAACACCCCCCACCCCCCCACACACACACACCTACACTCACACAAAGACAAACACACCCACACCCACACCCACAACCACACACACCGTCTGCGTGGTCTAGTCGTTTAAGAGCGTGTCTGGCCATTTTGTGGTCGCGCGTTCCATCCCTGCTCGCTAACGGGGATTTTTCACTGACAAATGTGGGCGGTTACTGTCCCCCTTGAGCAAGAGGATGCGGTGTGTGGTGTGTGAGGTCCCAATATTACCCAAAGATCGATCACTAAGAGCTCCAATCTCTTTTCGGGAGGGTAAAACTGGCGATCGTGAGTTCAGTTCACGTGGGCAAGACCGTGGGTGAATGACTTACACACACAAATGCAACATTCCATTCGGCTGACATGCGTTACCTCGGTCATAATTCAATAACCCACAAACTTTTTTTCAACCTTCTTCAATATAATCACCATAAAAACCCGAGAGGAAATAAAGATGAATATACTGAGTTGTATATTATGATGAAATGTTTTTTTTTTACTTCTCTTTGAAAATACCTCACGCGCTCCTGAGAATCCTGTGCCTCGCCGTGAATCAGATTACGCGAATGACAGGATTATGATTGTTGGCAGAACGGTGGTTGCCCTGGTGACCTGAATGTTAGCATCTGTTTGCGTCGTGATATCGTATTCTTTGTTATAATGTATGTAGGTACCGTGGCAGAAGTAGTAGTAGTAGTAGTAGGAGTAGGAATATTATTACTATTATTACTATTATTATTATTAGTATTAATATTAGAAGTAGTTGTAGTAGTAATAATGATAGTCGTAGTAGTATAGCAGTAGTGGCAGTATTAGTATTAGTAATAGTAGTAGAAGTAGTAGTTGAAATAGTAGTAGTGTAGGAGTAGTATAAGTATAAGTAGTAGGAGAAGTAGTATAAGTAGTAGTAAAGAAGTAGTAGAAGTAATAGTAGAAGTAGTAGTAGTAGTAGTAGATGTAGTAGTAGTAGTAGTAGTAGTAGATGTAATAGTAGTAGTAGTAGTAATAGTAGTAGTAGTAGTAGTAGTAGTAGTAGTAGTAAGTAGTAGGTAGTAGGTATGTAGTAGAAGTAATAGTAGTAGTAGTAGTAGGAGTAGTAGTTGTAGTAGGGAAATAACATATCAACTGTAGAAGTGGCGGAATTCAGTAGCGTTAGCCGTGTCTCCAGTAGGGGGTGTGTGTAGGAGGCTCCGTTAGGTGACACGTGCGGTGTGTCGCAATGAGATTACTGACTACGCAGGACACGCATTACCTGGAACCATGGAGCGGAGGTATTGGTAGAGGCGGAGGTGGAGACAGGAAAAGTGAGACCCAAGAGGACATGACAGATCTAGTCGATGAGACATTAATACAATGGACCTAGATACAATACTTAAACAGATACCAAAATGAATGTAACGTAATAAGTCAAGTATTAGTATATCGAGTGGAAAGAAAAGTGTTACTTACCTATCCTCCTTCTTACCCTAGTTCTGCTAACCTACATCCATATCCACTGCCAATGCAATTTGGGCCACTAATCCTTCACACGCTATGGTCCCTCCCCTACCAGCCGAGGTCTTGATCGAAGGGCTCCCTTCCTTCGTTACTCGTGCAGTGTGTCGCAATGAATTCCTGACACTCAACCTGCCACTCTTCATCTACTGTACCTACTCCAGACCAAGATGCAGAGGAAAGGGAGAAGGGAGGACAAAGGAGAGAGGAAGGAAAAGGAAGAAGAGACAAAGAGTAGTGGAGAAAGTAATTTAATACAATGGAACTCATAATAAATACTTAAAAAGATGAACAAAAATGATTATAAGCAAATAATAAAGTCAGAGAATTTAATCAACTAATCGAATGTGGAAAGAAAAGTCTCTTCTTCTACCCCTTTCCTTCTCTTCTTACCCTATTCCTGCTAGCCTACTATCCCTTATCCCCTATCCTATGCTATATTCTATCAATCTATCCCCTTCCACATCCTATCTTCCCTCCCCTACCTCCCTATCTTTATCAACTCCCCCTTCCTTCCCTTACTCATTCACTCATAGTCCTTCATAATACCTCAGTACCTAACCTCCCAATCCTTCTTTCATCCTATTATTTACCTTCCTCCCAAAATCCTCACAAATCCAAGAGGAAAGGGAAAAAGGCAAGGACAAAGGTGTGTGAGGAAGGGGAAGAAGGGGAAGAAGGGGAAGAAGGGGAGGAGGAGAAAGGTGAAGATTTAATAAAAGAAGGAAAAGAAGGGAAGAGGGGAAGGGTTGGCTATTCTTAAGAACTCGTAATGAAGCGTAATTTTAGTAATAAGTTCCTCTCTGAAAGACACACTGGCGATAATCTATATTTTTGTTTGTCTATATATTTCCTAGTTGAGTCATAAAAACACCCTGTCTTATGACTGTATTTTCTAAATTAATCTATCTCAGTATCATATTATCATGCTACCTCATAAAATATGATTTGTTTCATCAGTTAATATGAATTTTAGTGTTAGTGATCTATTCTTTACATATCTACTTCAACTTTGACTTTTGTGCATTTTTTTCATTAAATTTCAAATATTTACGAATTTATAGGAAAACTTGTGTGTGTGGATAAAAAGAAGTAATATTTTCTTTTATTGTATCGCTTCTGTAATGTATTAATATTTACGTATGGAGCAGGAACAGGAGAAAGAGAAGGAGAAGAAGGAGTAGAGAATGAAAAGGAGAAGAAAAAGAAGATAAAAAGAAAGGTCAAGAAGAAAAAACAACAACTACTACCACCACTACAGTTACTACTACTACTACTACTACCACAACTACCATCACCTCAAAACCACAAGTACTATAACCACTTCACCCACTAAAAAACAACAACTACTACCACCACTACAGTTACTACTACTACTACTACTACTACTACTAACTACTACTACTACAACTACCATCACCCCAAAACCACAAGTACTATAACCACTTCACCCACTAAAAAACAACAACTACTACCACCACTACAGTTACTACTACTACTACTACTACTACTACTACTACTACTACTACTGCTACTACTACTACTACTACAACTACCATCACCCCAAAACCACAAGTACTATAACCACTTCACCCACTAAAAAACAACACTTCAGACACACTTTCTTAGCCACTCACACTCATTCCTTCACTCTTGCAACACTACAGCTCAAATCTCACCCTTCAACATTGACTCCTAACATTTGTATTTCCCTCAACATTCTACCTTCTCAACTAATTTCTATTTTCCTTCAGTATTCCCTCTCACACCACTCTCCATTTCCCTCCCTTCTCCCCTATTCAAGAAGCTGTTAACCCTTTCAACTCAATCCTTCACACTTGCAACACTACAGCTCAAAATTCACCTTTCAAAAATGACTCCTAACATTTCTATTCCCCGCCACATTCTACCATCTCAACTATCTTTCTTAGCCACTTGCACTCAAACCTTCACTCTTGCAACACTACTGCTCTAAATTCATCCTTCAGCATTGACTACTAACACTTTTATTTTCACCAACATTCTACCTTCTCAACTATTTTCCTTCAGTATTCCTTCTCTATTTCCCTTTCCCTTCCCTTCCCTTCTCCCCAATTCAAGAAGCTGTCAACCCTTTCCTCTTTCTCATGTCACTCTCAGTTAAACTTTGGAACCGTGCATGTCCTTTCCTCTCCATTCCATTCCATTTCATTCTTTTCTTCTCCTTTTCATGCTTCTCTCATCTTATTTCCATCCACAACTTTTAGGGGTAAAGAAAAATTTAAACTTTATTGAATCAAACGGGAAGTAATCTTAGAATTTATAACTTCTCTGATTCTTGTTTGACTTTTGTTTGCACTGTAACTTCCACCATCCTCACCATCACCACCATCCTCACCATCACCACCATCTACCTCACCACACCGATCTACCATCACCACCATCCTCGACCCTAACACTACTTTCACCAACATCACTCTCAACTTATTATTCACTGATATCCAACTTTTACTCTCCTCCCTGGCAGTCACCAGTAATGCCACCTTCACCCCTCCATTTACATATCTCGATACACTACCTGCTTTCCTCCAGCCTTGTGCGTGTGTGTGTTGTCTCTGTTTGTTTGTGATTTGTGTGCTGATGTGTGGTGTAAGAAGTAACTGCGTTGACAGGTGTGTGTGTGTGATGTGTAATTTGTGTTGCTTGTTTGTTGTGTTGTGCGTGTATGTGCCTTGTTCGTTCGCTGCTGTGCTGCATGTGTGTGATGTGTGTGTGTATGTCTGTTTCTGTGGCAGTGTGGTGTGTGTGTTGTTATTTCTGTGTGTGTAGAACAAAGAGATCCTGCTAGGTGTGTGTGTGTGTGTTGTCGCCCTTTTTGCCTTGTCTAGCTAATGTCATTTGTTGTTGGTATGTCTTTTGTTGCTGTGTTTTTTTCGGTTTCTGTCTTTTGTTCGTCTTTCTCGTCTTGGTTTCTTTGTGTCTCTTCTCTGTACTCATCGTCTTGTCCTTGTTTCTTCCTCTCTTCTGTCTCTATGTCATCTTTTCTTTCTCTGAAGTTTCTCTCCGTCTTCTCTCTCTCTCTCGTCTCTTCTTCTCTCCTTCTCCTCTCTCCGCTCCTTCTCTCTCTCTCTCTCCTCTCTCTCTCCTCCTCTCTCTCTTCCTCTCTCTATCTTCTCTATAGTTTCCCCTCCATTACTCTTATCCCAAACATTTTTTTCCCCAACCTTTTTTTCCCTCGTTTGTTTCACCGTTATCTCTCTCTTTCTTCCTTCCCTTCCTCCATTTCCTTGTACCTCCTTCTTTGTCTTCCTCTCCCTTCCACCTCCCATCTTTCTCCCTGCCTCCTTGTCTACTTTGGTCTCCTTTACTGTCTCTCACATTCCTTTTTTTTTTTTTCCTACACCTTGTTTTTATTATCATGTCTCTCTGTCTCTCTCTTTCTTTTTATATATTTTTTATTTATACTAGGTAGCAGTTTACAGAGAAGTTACATTCAACATTACATTGGTGTATAGTAAGCTTACAGGCTAAGGTTTACATTATTATTACTGCCTATCTTAAAGCCTGACTCTGGTTCTTAAAATAGTCACTATCACTATCACTCAGCTCTGCCCAGCAACCAGTTATTCTCTCTCTCTCTCTCTCTCTCTCTCTCTCTCTCTCTCTCTCTCTCTCTCTCTCTCTCTCATTGTCTTTTCTTCTGCCGTCTACCTCCCTTCTAATCAAAACAACACCTACTTGCCCCTTTTCTCCCTCGCTCCTCCAGTACCTACCTCCCTCTTTCCTTCCTCTCTTCCTTCCAGTACTTACCTCCTTCTTTCCCTTCTCTCTCCCTCCCTTCCGTCTTTCATATCCGTTGTCTCTATACTTTAGCATAATTTTTCACTCTTACCGCGTCATTTTCTCAGCATTAGAGTGATCTTTGAAGTCCCAGAAAAAAAGGGAAGAGAAATGAAAAGGAATTGTGACTGAACATAATCTGGTAAAGAAAAGGTTGAACATAAAATGGAAAGGGAGATCATACATGTTGAAGCTAAATTGCTATATATTTTTTTCTCTCTGTGTGTGAGTACATAAAAGAGAGAGAGAGAGAGAGAGAGAGAGATGAGAGAGAGAGAGAGAGATAGAGAGCAGATGAGGAGAGAGAGGAAGGAGAAGAGAGAGAGAGAGATGAGAGAGACGAGAGAGAGAGAGAGAGAGAGAGGGGGGAGAGAAGACGAGAGAGAGAGATGAAGGAGAGAGAGAGAGAGAGAGCGAGAGACGAGGAGGACGAGGAGCATGAGAAGAAAAGCATGATAGAGAACTTTTGGGAAGAGAATGGAGATGAGAAGAGAGGAAAAGAAAATAAAGTCATAGTTTTGCCAACTTTGAGAAGAGCAGATTCTGGCGAGTCAGATAGAGAGCGGAGTAAAAAGTAAGGTTTGCTGCGGATATAGAGAGAGAGAGAGAGAGAGAGGAGAGAGAGAAGAGAGAGAGAGAGAGAGATGAGAGGAGAGAGAGATAGAGGAGAGAGAGCAGAGAGAGAGAGGAGAGAGAGAGCAGGAGAGAAGAGGGAGAGATGAGAGAGAGAAGGAGAGAGAGAGAGAGAGAAGAGAGAGAGAGATGAGAGGAGAGAGAGAGAACAGAGAAGAGAGAGAGAGATGAGAGAGAGAGAGAGAGAGAGAGAAAAATAAATAAATTGGGTACTACTTATGATGCAATCTAAGCCTTGTAATCCTAATGATATAAAAAAAAACCTGGCAAGCGATAGTACCAAAAAATTAACAAAGATATTCAATAAAAAAAAAACCTACAAATTCACGATTAAAAGAAAATATATAAAGAAAAAAATATATAAAAGTGAAACGCTGTACGAAAAATAATGTGATGGTTTGATGACGTAAGAAAATAAATAAAAACTCACGAAAAAAGGGGAAAAATATGGCTTTTGGGAGGAACATATTAAAAGGAAAGTTGAGAAAAAACATTAATATAAAAAATAAAAATGAAACTGCAAGAAAAAAAATAGGACGGGTTGATGACGTAGGAAGGGAAATATTTTAAAACTCAAGAAAAAGGGAAAAAATATGGCTTTTGGGAGAAACGTATTAAATGGAAAGTTGGGAAAAACATTAAATAAAAAAAAAAAAACAAAAAAACTCTATATGAAGAAAAATATGATGGGTTAATGACGTAAGATAATATTTTAAAACTCAGGAAAAGGGAAAAATAAGTCTTTTGGGAGAAACATATTAAAGGGAAAGTTACACGGAGGTAAAGGGTCGTCCCGCGCCTGCAAAAATGTGCATTCAAAAAATTTCAGGGACACAATATTTTCAGCGTATTTTGTCTGGTGTGTCAAGCCCGAGTGTTAGGAATGTCAATAATACTGGTAGTAGTGGTGGTGGTGGTAGTTGTGGTTGTGGTAGTAGTGGTGGTGGTGGTGGTGGTGGTAGTAGTGGTAGTGGTGGTAGTGGTGGTGGTGATAGTAGTAGTGGTGGTGAGGTGGTGGTGGTGGTGGTGGTGGTGTTGGTGGTGGTGGCGATAGTAGTAATGGTGGTGGTGGTGGTGGTGGGGTGGTAGTAGTAGTGGTAATAGTAGTGGTGATTGAATCTTCATCAGAGAGAGATAGAGATATAGATAAATATGTAGATAGATATATAGACCTACACGTGGTAGTTCCTGTTACTTAACACTACCTACATCCACCTTTCATCCCCATCCATGAAATTGTCTAGTCTCCTTTTAAAGATTCCTATTGACTCCGCACTAACTAGGCCTACCTGATGATGACTCCATTCCTTCCAATCATTTACCACCCTATTTGTGAACCGATTTTTCCCTATTTCCTTTCTAAATTTACGTTTATCCAGTTTGAATCCATTACTTCTTATTCTACTCTGATTTCTATTATCTTTTCTAGACATATACACTTTGCCTACAGTAACCTACTCCCATACATTACTGATCAACAAAACATTCAAACAAATCTCCACACAAACATATATTAGTAGTAGTTTACACACAATTCGCATTTTCCTCGTAAATTTCATATTAGCTTTTCAAATGCTACAAACGATCACTTTACTCGCTGCTCACGTACTGTTATAAGGATGGTTTGGTGGGTGGGTGGGGAGAGAGCCTTATACTGTAATATCCTGTCCATCATACTTGTAAGCTAGTCTAGAGTACAATTATAAATTCTAGTCAGCACCAGAGGGTCTGTTACTGTTTGTAGAATGTTTGTAAAGAAAAATAAAGAGTCTTTCACGTCTTTCTAGTCTTTCTTTCTCCCTTTATTTCTTTTCTCTCAATTTTTCATTAATTTCATTCTCCAACTCACATATCTACAAAGAGAGAGAGAGAGAGGAGAGGGGAGGAGAGAAGAGAGAGGAGAGGAGAGTAGAGAGAGAGAGAGAGGAGAGAGAGAGAGAGAGGAGAGAGAGAGAGAGAGAGAGAGAGAGAGAGAGAGAGAGAGAGAGAGAGAGAGAGAGAGGGGAGAAGAGAGAGAAGAGAGAGAGAGAGAGAGAGAGAGAGAGAGAGAGAGAGAGAGAGAGAGAGCGAGAGCGAGAGCGAGAGCGAGAGAGAGAGTGAGAGAGAGAGAGTATTTTTCTTTCTATATATATTTTCTTTCCTTTTTTCATTCAATTTATTCTACAACTCACATCTCCACTTCCACCACCACCACGATCACAGCCTCCTCCTCCTCCCCTCCTCTCCCCTCCTCTCCTCTCCTCTCCTCTCCTTTCCTCTTCTCCTCCTCCTCCTCCTCCTCCTAATCCTACTCCTCCGCCTCCTCCTTCTCTAATATTCTCCTATTCCTCCTCCTCCTCCTCCTCCTGAACATAGTCAAGCCTCACTGTCATAACAAACCTGGCAGCTGAGATCCCGCCTTAACCAACCCCAAAGCCACACCATCTCACCGCAGGCCCATGTATCCCCCCCTCCCCTTGCTACACCACCACCACCACCACCACCACTACCACTACTACCCGCCGAGCTGTGGTGGTGGTGGTGGTGGTGGTCCCGTATGTTCCAGCTTAGCCAATTCCCGCGCGTTTTGATGATGCGTGAGACTGCGCGACCGTGGGATGAATGCAGATCAACGGATGGTTCTCTCTCTCTCTCTCTCTCTCTCTCTCTCTCTCTCTCTCTCTCTCTCTCTCTCTCTCTCTCTCTCTCTCTCTCTCTCTCTCTCTCTCTCATTCTGTAGACATGTTAGACTGTTTCTCTGTCTCTATCTCTGTCTCTCTTTCTCGACTTGACTTGACTGACTCCTATGTTTATGTGACTGACTGACTCCTATGTTTATGTGACTATGACTGACTCCTATGTTTATGTGACTGACTGACTCCTATGTTTATGTGACTGACTGACTCCTATGTTTATGTGACTGACTGACTCCTATGTTTATGTGACTGACTGACTCCTATGTTTATGTGACTATGACTGACTCCTATGTTTATGTGACTGACTGACTCCTATGTTTATGTGACTATGACTGACTCCTATGTTTATGTGACTATGACTGACTCCTATGTTTGTGACTATGACTGACTCCTATGTTTATGTGACTATGACTGACTATGTTTCTGCGACTCTATGACTCTGTGATTCGGTGTGACTATGACTATGAAAAAAAGTATAATCTAATGACTATGACTGACTCTGCGACTCTATGACTCAGTGACTCTATGACTGTGACTCTGCGACTATGACTATGACTGTGACTCAGTGACTCTTTATGACTCGCTGTTACTTGTCTCACGCCGCGGAAGGAAATTTGACACACAATGTTAGCCTTGGCAGACACGCTCTTTTGAAAACAGGGTTATGGGTGAACCTTTTCCGTCTCCCTCTCCCTCTCCTCTCTCCCTTCTCTCCTCTCTCTCCCGCTCCCTCCTCCTCCCTCTCCTCCTCTCTCTCTCTCTCTCTCTCTCTCTCTCTCTCTCTCTCTCTCTCTCTCTCTCTCTCTGGTCGTGTTATCAATGTGTGTGTTCGTTCGTGAATATCAATCAGTATCTCACTGAGTTACCCTTTGCCTCCTTTTGAGGAAAGGAGGGCGATAAAAGAAGTAAAATAAGGAGGAGGAAGAGGAGAGGGAGGAGGTAGCAGACTAAACATTGAATACCAAAAAACATAGGAAGAGATGAAATGAAAGGATGAGAAAGATAAATATAGATAAAGGAAGAGAAAGAAGAGGTAAAGGAGGTAGAAGAAGAAGAGGAAGAGGAAGGAGAGTGGCTGCATGTTTACTGTCAGCGTGAAGAACGATACATAGGTCTGGGTCGCCAATTCGTTGAGTCGCATCTTAGTGTTCAAAGTTATCCTTTTTTTAACGTCACGAAACCTTTTTCCTCCCCCCTTCTACCACATACACACACACACACACGCGCCCACACACACACACGCGCCCACACACACACACACACGCGCTCACACACACACACACACACACTGCCTCACCTATTAGCCAGTCCTTATCCTCATTCATTTTGTCACGCACGCACTCACTCACTCACTCACTCTTAATGGCACTGCCAAAGACTATTGTATACTGTAGTCTTTGGCAGTGCATTATAACACGTGCATAGGTTTATTCCCGGTCTGTCTTGAAACATGCATTCGTATCTGCACACCAGTAATTATCTTTTTAATGAATTAGTTTATATTTTGAAGAATAAATTATTACGATATGTTGACAAGATTAGAAGACATTTGAAAGAAGACATTTGTAGATATTTTTTTTTTTTTTTTTTTTTACCTCTCACCCACGTCTCGTCCATCAGTTACCTTCCCTTGGCCAGAGGGAGGGAGGTCGATGGGCGGTCAGAGGGTGGGAGGGGGGATTAGGATGGGGTGTCTCTCATCCACCAGCTACCTTCCCCTGGCCAGAGGGAGGGAGGTAGGTGGACGGGAGGGGGAGAGGATGGGGGATGTCTATCAGTTACCTTCCCCTGGCCAGGGGGAGGGAGGTCGATAGACGGGGGGATGGGGAGGGGGTTGGGAGGGATCCTCTCACCCACGTCTTGCCTATCAGTTACCTTCCCTTGGCCAAAGGGAGGGAGGTCGACAGACCGCCAGAGGGTTTGAGGGGGGGGGGGGGGGACGGGGTAGAAGAAGAGATTATTGCGATATGTAGACAAACGGATCCAATAGGGAAATCGGGTCATTGGATTATGGAGGATCCGATGGAGAAATGCATCGGATCCTAAGTTAAGGTAACCCTACCTTAAGCACTACCCTTTAGGTAGTGCTTGGGCTTTGATCTGTGCCTGTCTCAATATCTCCATAGCACTCTCTATTGCATGCAGCAGAGCTATTCTCGTCTCCACTTCCTCTACTTTCTCTTCCGTAACTTCAACTTTTTCCTTCCACTTCAGCGTTCTGAGTTCGTCTTGTATTGCGGGCATTCTGAATTTGGGCTTTGATTGTGCTCGGCCACAATTTTTGATTGTTAATCGTCCAAAGTGAATTAATCTCAGTTTGGAATAATTTTTTGACGTTGTGTTTACCACAGTTCGTTTCGTTAAGTTTGGATTGAACTTCTTTCTGACAGTTGGGTTTTCTGCTACTTCTCTGCGTACTTCAAGAATCTCAGCACCTCTTTTTCTCCACCTTCATGCGGTCTCATTGGCTATGCAGGTCAGTTCGTGTTAGGGCTTTGATCTGTGCCTGTCCAATATCTCCATAGCCTCTCTTCTGATGCTCAGAGCTATTTCGTCTCCACTTCCTCACTTTCTTTCCGTAACTTCAACTTTGCTTTGCACCTTCACTGCGTCTCTTTGGTATTGCAAGGGAGTATCTGTAGTTGGGATTGAATCTGTGCTTGCACTTTTGGTACAATATATCGTCCGGAATGGATATTCAGTGAATACATTTTTGACTTGGTTTTCACCTACAGTCTGTTTGGCTTCAAGTTTGATTGAAGCCTTCTTTCTGTACAGTTGGGTTTCTGTATTTGCTTCGTACTTCAAGGAATTCACCAACTCTTTTTCCTCCACCTCATGCGGTCTCTGTGGTATTGCAGCGCAGTTTGCTCTAGTTTGGCTTGATCTGTGCTCTGTCTCAATATCTCCATACACTCTTATTGCATGCCCGCAGGTATTCTCGTCTCACTTCCTCTACTTTCTTTTCTTCCGTAACTCACTTTTCCTCACCTTCACTGCGTCTCTGTGTATTGCAGGCAGTTCTGTAGTTTGATTTGATCTGTGCCTGTGCCACTCTCGGACAATATTCGTCCAAGTGAATAATCTTGAATAATTTTTTGACTGTGTTTTCAACTCACAGTCGGTTTGGCTTCAGTTTGGATGAAGCTTCTTCTGTACAGTTGGTCTTCTGCACTTCTCTTGCCGTACTTCAGAATTCACACCTCTTTGTCCTCCACCTTCACTGCGGTCTCTGTCATATGCACCATGGCAGTGCAGTCTGTAGTTTGCTTTGATCTGTCCGTCTCAATATCTCCATAGCACTTCTATTGCCATGCAGCGGCGTATTCTCGGGTTTCACGTCCTCATCCTCGGTTGAAACCTGTGTCCTTCCCTCTCAATGGACGGCAACTTCCCCTGCAATAACTGCGTGGGGAACATTTTTTCTGTGTTTACAACAGAAACACTGACAAACAAGGGAGAATTACTAGACAGAAGTCTGCCTTTAAATCCTTGGGCGCAGGCCGAAGGTCTTTAGTGTAGGTTGATATCCGCGAGGCTCGAGGGTCGCGTCGGGCACCACCTCAAGGACGCCAGACTGCCAAAATGCCCCATCCAGAGCCAGTACAAAAATGTATCGGAACATTTTGCATTGAATAGTTTGATAGTGAAAAAAATATCCACACGTCGATTCAAACAGGCGGGGGTGCATTTCAGCTCGTACTCCGTCTACTATATAACGTGCATTTGAAAAGTCCTTATTTATTTCCACACTTTTGCCCTCCTGCCGAAACATTATAAGACTCAACGCCCATTAACGTGTAGACGAGGAGAGAGCGAAGGTAGGAGGAGAAGAGGAGGACGAGGCGACGCGGGCACAAGAGAGAGAAAATCACGAGAGAGGCAAGACAGAAAGAGATGAAAGATGAGAAGAGTAGGAGAGGAAAAAAACTAACAAGTATGGAAAAAATCAAGTATGTTCTTTATCGTTCTTTAGTCCTATTTTTCACGTCCGCACGAATTGTTTTGGGCAAGGTTTATTTCCCGCAATGTGTTTCTTTCAAACTTGTCACACTCCATTTACACGTGACTCTAGAGGCTCTATCTCCGAATGCTCTCTCTCTCTCGTCTCGATCGACTCTCTCGTCTCGTATCTATCATATCATGCTCGTCATCGCTCGATCTATGATCTCTACATTGAAAATCTCTTTCTCTTCTCGGGATTTTTGACATCATTTCAGGTCCCGTATCGTCATTGGGCGTTTATCGTGTTTTTTCTATTTCACGTACTCTTACCTCCTATCTTTCTATCATCTATATCAATAATTCTCTCATTCTACTCCTCACATCTTCAGGAGACTCTAGACATACTGTAATATCAGTCATAGGCACTCACTGAAATCTAGCAAAGGTTTACTGTTTTATTATTTTCCTATCTCTACTTATTTTTCCCTGATTATTATAATTTTTGTATTTGGGATTATAATATTATTTCTTCTCATTCTTATAAAGTGTTTATTTCTGTTTACGTAACGTTATATCGTTGAAATATAAGTTAATATATATTTTCCCTGAAAAGCTCATAAGATTAAATACTTTATATTTCGGGTATTGGACTAATCTAAAGTTATTTCACACATTTTTCCGATTCCTAATATTAATTTTTTCTAGATTTTATATTTTGGTTTTGGCTCATTACAATTTTTCTCCTGCCTTCCTTTTCCTCCTAAATTTTCCTTTCTCTTCCTTTTGCTCTCATCTCGGGTCTTCTCTTCTTGTTCTCTCTACCTTCTCTCTCCTCCTCTTTTAATTTCCTCTTCTCACCTCTCATCTCAATCTCTCTCTCTTTCCTTCTCCTCTTTTCTCACCATCGTCTTCTCGCTCAATCCCTCTTCTCTCTCTCTCTCTCTCTCTGCCTTTGCATTTCTCTCTTTCTTTCACATCTATTTACTATCTCTCTCTTATTTATTATCTCTCTATTTTCTTATAAGTAGTTAAGTGATGCAGCAAGTGAGTTATTTGTACACAATACCAACACACATACACCACTACACCCACACACACCACAACCCCTCCCCCACACACGAATATAAACGAAAATACCTAAATATCAGAATAATGACTCACTCTAAAAATATCATCTGAACACTGCAAAGAGCGGAGAGAGCGGAGCGAAGCGAGAGCGAGACGAGAGCGACGAGACAGAAGAGAGAAAAAAGAGAGAAGACAAGCAGAGAGAGAGAGAGACGACCCGTCCCGCATGATATGATTGGTTAAACCTTAAACCTTTAATGCTAAAGGTTGTTGCCTCTGTAGTCATCAACAACATAGGGGAGGTCTCATTAGTGTGTGTTTCCGCCAATGTAGGAGGGAGAGAGAGAGAGAGAGGAGAGAGGAGAGAGAGAGAAGAGAGAGAGAGAGAGAGAGAGAGAGAGAGAGAGAGAGAGAGTCCTGATGAAGGGGTAAGGTGCGGTGAGCTAATTAACCTTCTAGTAGAGCAAGTGTGGCGCAAGGTATTACTGTCTTCTCTCTCTCTCTCTCTCTCTCTCTCTCTCTCTCTCTCTCTCTCTCTCTCTCTCTCTCTCTCTCTCTCTCTCTCTCTCTCTCTCTCCTATTCGTTTACATAGTGTTTTATTTTTACACTTTTTTTCTTTTCATCACCACTTTTTTCTTTTCATCACCACCTTTTTTTCTTTTCATCACCACTTTTTTTTTCTTTTCATCGCCACTTTTTTCTTTTCATCACCACTTTTTTCTTTTCATCACCACCTTTTTTTCTTTTCATCACCACCTTTTTTCTTTTCATCACCACGTTTTATTCTTTTCATCACCACCTTTTTTCCTTTTCATCACCACTTTTTCTTTTCATCACCACCTTTTTTTCTTTTCATCACCACCTTTTTATCTTTTCATCACCACTTTTTTAAATTTTCATCACCCCTTTTTTCTTTTCATCAACACTTTTTTTTTTAATTTTCATCACCATCAATTTTTCTTTTTCATCACCACCTTTTTTTATTTTCATCACCACTTTTTTTATATTTTCGAAACCATCAATTTTTCTTTTTCATTACCACCTTTTTTTTTTATTTTCATCACCCTTTTATCACCAGTTTCCTTTTTACACTGTTTCACTATTACAGCTGTTCTTATACATCCTTTGTTTATATCATTGAAAAAATATATATCCTTTTTTTTATATATCCTATTATATATTCCTTTGTATTATATCCTAGTTTTATCCTTTTTTCCTTTCATGTTTTATCACTATCTTCTTTTCACACAATTTCATTATTAAAGCCGTTCTGATACATCCTTTGTTTATATAATTGAAAAAAACACTATCAGGTCACCTCGCCCTTGATAATTTCGCCTCTCCAGTTGCTGTATGATATAAGAACATAAGAAAATAAGGAAGCTACAAGAGGCTATGAAACCTATAATGGTAGTTCCTGACATTGCTATTCTCCTTTCCTTTTACCTACAGTGTGCATTATGAGTTGTTTGTTAGTTATTAAAGCCACAAGTGCGTGAGTGTGGTAAATAAAAGTCATTCTGGCGTGAAGTTATTCGGTTATGAGTGATTAATGAAGCCGATGTATAAATTCGACATTAGTATTCCATCGGCAGTCCCTACGTTCGTTTTTCTTCCATCAGAGTGAACTAAACTATTGTGTGTGTGTGTGTGTGTGTGTGTGTGTGTGTGTGTGTGTGTGTGTGTGTTGTATGTGTGTGTGTGTGTATGTGTGTGTGTGTATGTGTATGTGTATGTATGTGTGTGTGTGTGTGTGTGTGTGTGTGTGTGTGTGTGTGTGTGTGTGTGTGTGTGTGTGTGTGTGTGCGTGTGCGCGTGTGTGTGTGTGTGTGTGTGTGCGTGTGCGCGTGCGTGTGCGTGTGCGTGTGCGTGTGACCGAGAGAACGATGGAAGGAAGAGTAGAAGGAAAAATAGAAAGAAATCGAGAAAAATTAATATAGGGAGTTATGCAAGAGCAATATAATGAAGATTTTTCATTATTCACTGTTGTTAATGGAAGGTAATACGCCCTTCTATCGTGTCGCTGTACACCTGGGAAATCAACATAAAAACACACACACACACACACACACACACACACACACACACACACACACACACACACCACACACACACACACACACACACACACACACACACACACACACACACACACACACACACCCACACACACACACACACACACACACACACACACACACACAACACACACACACACACACACACACACACACACACACACACACACACACACACACACACACACACACACACAACACAACACAACACAACACAACACAACACACACACACACACACATGACAGATAAACATAAAATAGCAAACATTGATATAAAAATTCCTCACAACTAACACGAACTAAACATATAACAAACGGCCAATTCACCTCCACTTTCCCTTTACAAAAACCCTTAACGTCTTCCCACTCTTATTATCATACTTATTATATTCTTCTTCTTCTTATTATTATTATATATTCTTCCCTTTACCCTTTACCCTTTAAAAAAACCCTCACCCTTTGGTCTTAATTTCCTTCTTAACCTTTAGTAAGTCATGTTCTTCTTCCTCCCTTTCCCTTTCTCCCTTTTCTCATATATATACCAATCACCCTTTGCTCCTAATTTCCTTATTTTTCCCTTTTCTCGCTTTCCCCCTTAAAACCTTTCACAACTTAAGCCCTTTTAAATGTTTCCCTGTCCCCTCCTATGTTCCCCCTATCTTCTTCCCTCTTTCCCCTTAAATAAAGCAATCACCCCTAGGTCCTAATTTCCATTTTTCCCCTTTTCTCACTTTCCCTTATAACCCTTCACACTAACCCCTTAAATATTCCCTTACATTTCCTAATTTAACCCTTTTTTTCTCTCTGTTTCCCTTACTACCTATCCCTGAACCCCTTTATTTACCCTATCAAATTATCACATCCATCATTCCCTTATTATTTATTTATTATTTTATTTTTATTTATTGTTGAATTCTTATAAGTTTTCCAGCCAGGAGCTTCAACTAGACTATTGAGAACTATCTTTGACTTTACAGCAATGTGTCGATTATTCCTAGCTTAACATACCTACTATTCTAATTTGATATATCTCTATTCCACTACTAATTCAACTTCAATATACTGGTACAACTTTATGTGTTACTGTTCGAATTTTACATTTTTCCTTTATCCTTTTCCCTATTCCATCTGCTCATTTTCCTCTTCCTTCCCAAGAGACTGAGGAAACTAGTCCGTAATTCAGTAGCGTCCAAGAATTGCTCATTATTTTTTCCCTTCCCATCGCCAAACCCTAAACTTTCTCCCGAAGGCGCCACAGCATTTTACGAGTTTCAGAGGGGATTCCGAACCCTTATGAATCGCTGCTGAGAGGAGGAGGTGGAGGGGGAGGGGGGGTAGGAGGAGTAGGGGGACGAGGAGTAGGGGGACGAGGAGGAGGAGGAGGAGGAGGAGGAGGAGGTGTGGGAGGAGAGAAGGGGAGTGGGAGGAGGAAGTGAGAAGAGAGGAGGAGGGAGGAGCGAGGAGGAGGTGGAAGGGGAGGAGGCTGGAGGGAGGAGGCGAGGGAGGAGGGAGGGTGGTGGAGGAGGGGAGTGGAAGGAGGAGGAGGAGAGGAGGGAGTGGTGGAGGAGGGGAGGGGAAGGGGGGAGGAGGAGGAGGAGGAGGTGGAAGGTTGGTGGAGGAGGGAGAGGAAGAGGAGGGAGAAATAAGTCGTATTCTTCTAATCTTTTTAATGGTGTTTGTTGAGCCTTTTCGTCGACCCTTCTATCAGTTGTCTCTCTCTTTTTTCTCTCTTTTTTTTTTCTCTCTCTCTCTCTCTCTCTTCTCTCTCTCTCTCTCTCTCTTCTTCTCCTCTCTCTCTCTCTTCTCAATAAAGCATAAAACTGGTCAAGGAAAGCAACAAAGAAGTCATGAGTCCGAAGATTTCTTTTTTAAATCTTGAGGAAACTTGGGTTGTCCATCGGGATTCAAGACTAGAAAGGATTAAGAGATCCAAGACAAGAAAGGATTAAGACTGTGCCATCGCCAAACTGGAGATCTTGGAGCCAAACAAGAGAAAAGAATAGTTACTGAAGACAAATATTTTCAAATCAATTAGCTTTGTAGTGTGTGTGTGTGGGGGGGGGGATGTGTGTGTGGGGGGTGGATGGTTGTGTGGGGGGGGGATGTGTGTGTGTGGGGGGGGGATGTTGTGTGGGGGGGGTGTGGTGTGTGTGGTGGGGTGGGGGGGTGTGTGTGGGGTGTGTGGGGGGGGGATGGATGTGTTGTGGTAGGGGGGTGGGATGTGTGTGTGTGTGGGGGGGAGGATGTGTGTGTGATGGGGGGATGGATGTGTGGTGTGTAGGGGGGGGGGTGGATGTGATGTGTGTGGGGGGGGTTGTGTGTAGGTGTGTGGTGGTGGAGGGGGGGTGGATGTGTGTGTGGGGGGATGGAGTGGTGTGTGTGGGGGTGGATGTGTGTGTGTGGGGGGGGATGGATGTGTGTGTGTAGGGGGGGTGGATGTGTGTGTTGTGGGGGGGTGGATGTGTGTGTGTAGGGGGGGTGGATGTGTGTGTGTAGGGGGGGTGGATGTGGGGTGTGGGGGGGTGGTGGATGTGTGTGTGTAGGGGTGGGATGTGTGTGTGGAGGGGGGTGGATGTGTGTGTGGGGGGGATTGTGTGTGTGTGGGGGGGGAGTGGATTGGGTGGTGTGTGGGGGGGGGTGGATGTGTGTGTTAGGGGGGGTGGATGGTGTGTGGGGGGGGGGATGTGGTGTGTGTTGTGTGATGGGGGGGGGGTGGATGCGCGCGTGTGTGTGTATGATCTACAGTAACATCACGCAGATATTTTCCCTTCACTTGCTACTTTAAAACTTACAAAACAACACAAAACAAAACAAACAATACAACAGTAAAAAAAATAAAGTAAAAAAAGTAAAGTAAAAAGTTAAGATTTTTTTTGTTTAAAGATTAACTAAACTTATTTTTCGACGACTAAAGTAAAAAGTTAAGCGAACAAAAAACTTTTAAGATTATTAACTAAACTTTTTTTCATCTGCGACTTTTTCTTTCCTCAAATATATGTTTTTTATACTCGACATACTGCATAATACATACTAGTAATATAGACACATATACTAGAGTCTACTATTGTTTGTGTACAATTGAATGAAGGTGTGCGTTGTGCTTAGCGGTGTACGTTAAATTAAACAGTACGCACATACTGAGAAACATGTTTCATTTCCCTTTGAATACATGTCAGGGCCGAGGTGGCTATCAGTTAATATTGTCAATCCTGAGAATGGTGGGGAAGAAAAAAAAAATCATGGGAGTATGATTGCCCACCATTCTCAGGATTGATACTATTAATAACCACCTCGGCCCTGACAAATATTCAAAAGGAAAGTGAACACTATAATCTTATGAGTGGGAGGAGCGTGTCAGCTGTCATTACTAAACTACATATGATGATGTGAAAAACAGAGGGACATGTAAACTCACCCCCTCCAGAAGATCCAGGGTTGACGTGGCTTCCCTTTGCGTTTCTCAGTCATCCCGGAACCCGAGCTCGTTAAAAGCACCATAACTGTTACTTTGCTACACATACGTCATCTGCACTACCACCACACTTCTTCGATACACTTATCATTTTAAGTATTTTTCTATATTGGCTGCAAAGTGTGATTATTTTTTTTCTTCTTCTTCTTCTATTCTTTAAAAGCACCATAACTTTGGTACACATACGTCGTCTGCACTATAAATACACCATATACACAATACACATACTATATAGCACCACACTTCTTCAATGCAGTTATCACTCTGTTCTTCTGTTCTTTTCTATATTGACTGCAAAGTGTGACTATTTTTCTTCTTCACAATAACCAGTGTGTAAATAGGATCTACATAGTTCACATGTACAAACAGTACAAACAGTTCCCCATGAGCTTAAAATTTTTCGTTTCTATCTTTGTAAATATCACTTTTAACGTGCCATAGACAAGGAAGGTGGTCCCTATATAGTTCAATAAGTTATAGAGTCAACGTCATTGTCCACTCTCTCTCTCTCTCTCTCTCTCTCTCTCTCAAAGGGTGGTGTTGACATCTGAGGGTCACTGGTGGGGGATGTAGGCAACAGTAAAGCGTCCATCGTGGTTGTGAAGGAGCGCGTGTGGGTTGAGGCAGAGAGGCAAGAAGGTGGCCGCGCAACTATTCACCTCCCGCACTAAACTGGCTGGGCGGGAAGGGTAGGTGGTTCAGTATTCCCGTCTACATGATCAGTATTCGAGCACAGCTTCGGTACCAAAAACGAAGCTGCGAGACTGATTGTTTATTTACAGGAACTACCCCGTGTAGGTCTCACAGTCTCTTGTAGCTTCCTTATTTTCTTATGTTCTTATGTTATACGAGCTTACACGAGTTTTTATCTTATACGAGCCCTAATACCTTCCTCCCTCCCGCGGGTTACAATTTCACCTCCAGGCTACAAAAGAACCACTATTAGGGCAGCTTAGGGCGACGCTGCCATTGTGCCTACAGGAGGAGGAGGATGAGAAGTGATGGTAGTAGAA
>JACEEZ010022582.1:495691-510691 GCA_016584305.1 Chionoecetes opilio
GTGTGTGTATTGCAATGAGAATATCCCCTTGAAATACGTCAATCATGTGCACGCAATGTCAAAAAATAGACCCGGATCCAAATACGGTCCGCGCACGCACTGTACATTGCGTGTGCCTAATTGCGTGCATCGACCTGTGCGTGTCTTTGCGTGCGTGAAGATTGTGTTACTCAAATGTTGGGGTGAAAAAATTGAGATGTTTGACTTCACGACGATAACAGGCATTTTTTTTCACCACTACGAAGCAAGGACACAAGCGGAAAGAAAGAGAGAGAGAAAGAGAAAGAGAAAGAGAAAGAGAAAGAGAAAGAGAAAGAGAGGGAGAAAGAGAAAGAGAAGTAAAAAGAGAAAGAGAAAGAGAAAGAGAAAGAGAAAGAGAAAGAGAAAGAGAAAGAGAGGGAGAAAGAGAAAGAGAAGTAAAAAGGTGAATGATATAAAATTAATAATAAGAAGAATATGGATAAATAAAAAGTGAAGGATTGAAGAGGAAGATAAATGAGGAATAAGGATAGATTAAAACTAGTAAATATATTGATAAAGAAGAAGCAAGGTAGATAGAGGATGCAGGATTAGGAAAATTTAATACTGAAAGATATATTAGAGAAAGTGTAAAGACTAGATAGGAAATAAATTAGTATGATATATAAAAGGAAGGACGTAAGGGAACGAGAGAACTAAAGAGTAAAGGAAGAATTAAAGCAGAGGATAAAATATATGGAACAGAAAAATGATAAAATAAATTGGCAAACTCAATGAAAAAAAGAAAATAAGATGACAAATAAATAAAAAGAGAAGAATAAGATAAGGAAATTACGAAGAATATAAAAAAAAGGAAAGAAAAGTGAAATTTATAGTTAAGGAAAAGATAATCGATAAAAAGGCGAGGAGGAAAGATGAATGAAATGTAGCACAAAGAAGAAGAAGACAGATAAATAGAAGAAAAGTGAAGGATAAGATAAGGAAAGTACGGGAGACAAAAAAGGAGGAAAGGAAAGTGAAGTTAAAAGATAAAGAAAAGATGATAAGATAAAAGACGAGGAGGAAAGATGAATGACAAGATAGCACAAGGAAAGAAAATAATAAAAAAAGAAAGAAAAAGAATGAAAATCTAATCTAGGTACTAATTCGATTTCCTGCGAGATAAAATATTAAAAAAGTGAGATAAAAAACATTAATCATATAAGCAATATAAAAAAAAAAAATAGGCCTGAAAATGCGTGAAAACAATAGAAAGATGAAATTTGTGTCTTGCGCTCTGAAATAAATGTAAAAATGCGACATAATGTAAAGTAAAATAAATAAAAATATAATCGGTCTAATTCGATTTCCTATGAGTCAGATCAAAAAAACACATTTCCATTCAAAATACAAAAAATAAATGTCTGGAAATTCGTGACAAAATAGCAAGATGAAATTTGAGTCCTGCGCTCTGTAACCAGCGACGTCATGTAAAAAAAATAGAAAAAAGAAAAATAGGAGAGAATAGCAAATAAATGTAAAAAATGCGACATAATGTTAAAAAAAAAAAAATACGAGAGAATAGCAAATAAATGTAAAAAATGCGACGTAATGTAAAAAACCTCAGAAATAAATAAAATAGGAGAGAATAGCAAATAAATGTAAAAAATGCGACATAATGTTAAAAAACAAAAAAACCAAAAACAGGAGAGAATAGCAGATAAATGTAAAAATGCGACGTAATGTAAAAAAAAAAAAATAAAAAAAAATAGGAGAGAATGTAATGTAAATAAATGTAAAAAATGTGACACAATGTAAAAAAATAAAAAATAAAGTAAAATAGGAGAGAATAGCAAATAAA
This sequence comes from Chionoecetes opilio, assembly GCA_016584305.1. Classification (NCBI taxonomy): domain Eukaryota; kingdom Metazoa; phylum Arthropoda; class Malacostraca; order Decapoda; family Majidae; genus Chionoecetes; species Chionoecetes opilio. The sequence goes on from JACEEZ010022582.1 coordinate 497,511, forward strand.
TGTAAAAAATGCGACATAATGTAAAAAAGAAGAAATAAAATATATAATAGGAGAGAATAGCAAATAAATGTAAAAAATAGGAGAGAATAGCAAATAAATTTAAAAAATGCGACATAATGTAAAAAAAAAATTAAAAAAATATAATAGGAGAGAATAGCAAATAAATGTAAAAAATGCGACGTAATGTAAAAAAAAAAAGAAAAAAAAGAATAGGAGCGAATAGCAAATATATGTAAAAAATACGACGTAATGTAAAAAAAAAAAAAAAATAGGAGAGAATAGCAAATATATGTAAAAAATGCGACATAATGTACACAAAATAAAAATAAAATAAAATAGGAGCGAATAGCAAATAAATGTAAAAAATGCGACATAATGTAAAAAAGAAGAAATAAAATAAAATAGGAGCGAATAGCAAATAAATGTAAAATATGCGACATAATGTAAAAAAAAATAAAAAAAAATATAATAGGAGAGAATAGCAAATAAATGTAAAAAATGCGACATAATGTAAAAAAAAAAAAAAAAAAAATATAATAGGAGAGAATAGCAAATAAATGTAAAAAATGCGACATAATGTAAAAAAAATAAAAAATAAAATAGGAGAGAATAGCAAATAAATGTAAAAAATGCGACATAATGTTAAAAAAAAAAAAATACAAGAGAATAGCAAATAAATGTAAAAAATGCGACGTAATGTAAAAAAACCCAGAAATAAATAAGATAGGAGAGAATAGCAAATAAATGTAAAAAATGCGACATAATGTAAAAAAATATAATAAAAAATAGAATAGGGGAGAATAGCAAATAAATGTAAAAAATGCGACGTAATGTAAAAGAAAAGAAAGAAAAATAGAATCGGAGAGAATAGCACCGCATTGGTCGTGTGAATTCCCAATAGAGACGATAAAAATAGACAGAAAGAAGGAAAAAATAGAAAAAACAGATGATGTGGTAAAAGTAGCAATACTAAAACTAACTAGGGGGGGGGCACTCAGTAGAGCGCATACCTCCGCCCGAATATTTCATCAAATATAAGTGTATATATATATATATATATATATATATATATATATATATATATATATATATATATATATATATATATATATATATATAATATATATATATATATATATATATATATATATAATATATATATATATGCACTCAGTATGAGCGCATACCTCTGACCGAATATTTCATCAATTGGTTGCCATGGCAACAGTTGTCAATAGATTTCATCCAAAATTTAATCACTTCTTTCTTATACCAAACAGACTTGGTATATCGAGCTTGATACAAATCTATGTGTAACTTTTCGAGAAATCCTGTACACTAACAGACAGACAGACAGACAGACAGACAGACAGACAGACAGATCGGGGTGAAAACATAACCCCTCCAACTTCGTTGGCGGAGGTAAATATAATATCGAAATAAAAAGAATAAGACTAAATAAAATAACTATATAAAAAGAATAAGTCTAAATAAAATAACTATATAAAAAGAATAAGACTAAATAAAATAACTTTATGAAAAGAATAAAAGATTAAATATAATAACTATATAAAAAGAATAAAAGACTAAATATAAAGTAATACTAAAATCAGATGTGGTAAAAAAATATAATAAAACTGAACTGATTGCGGCACTTAAAATAATTGGATCTCAAATAAATACATGCATCTCGAGTACCAAGAGTAGAACAATGTAATCCAAAAACGAGGTCAAACTAAACAATACAAATACACATAGAAGTAATCAGACCAAACCTTTATATTTACTGTGAAAAACAACACAGTACACAGAAGATAAAGCTGATCAAAAGGTGAAAAAGCTAAAAAGATACAAAGGGAAAAAGAGAAGAAGGCTCGCAGGTAAAATATCCACAAAAAAAAAGCTTGAAAAAACCGGAGAAAAAAAACCATTAACACAATTTCAAAACCAATAAAAAAGTAAAAGTAAAAGTAAAAGTATAGCAGGTAAAAAAGAGTAAAAGTAAAAGTATAGCAGGTAAAAATTGAAAAAAGTAAAAGTATAGCAGGTAAAAAAGAGAAAAAGTAGAAGTATAGCAGGTAAAAGAGAGTAAAAGTAAAAGTATAGCAGGTAAAAAAGAGTAAAAGTAAAAGTATAGCAGGTAAAAAAGAGTAAAAGTAAAAGTATAGCAGGTAAAAGAGAGTAAAAGTAAAAGTATAGCAGGTAAAAGAGAGTAAAAGTAAAAGTATAGCAGGTAAAAAAGAGTAAAAGTAAAAGTATAGCAGGTAAAAGAGAGTAAAAGTAAAAGTATAGCAGGTAAAAAAGAGTAAAAGTAAAAGTATAGCAGGTAAAAAAAAGTAAAAGTAAAAGTATAGCAGGTAAAAAAGAGAAAAAGTAAAGGTATAGCAGGTAAAAAAGAGTAAAAGTAAAAGTATAGCAGGTAAAAAAATGTAAAAGTAAAAGTATAGCAGGTAAAAAAGAGAAAAAGTAAAAGTATAGCAGGTAAAAAAGAGAAAAAGTAAAAGTATAGCAGGTAAAAATAGCGTAAAAGTAAAAGTATAGCAGGTAAAAAAGAGAAAAAGTAAAAGTATAGCAGGTAAAAAAGAGTAAAAGTAAAAGTATAGTAGGTAAAAAAGAGTAAAAGTAAAAGTATAGCAGGTAAAAATAGCGTAAAAGTAAAAGTATAGCAGGTAAAAAAGAGTAAAAGTAAAAGTATAGCAGGTAAAAATTGAAAAAAGTAAAAGTATAGCAGGTAAAAAAGAGTAAAAGTAAAAGTATAGCAGGTAAAAAAGAGTAAAAGTAAAAGTATAGCAGGTAAAAAAGAGTAAAAGTAAAAGTATAGCAGGTAAAAAAGAGTAAAAGTAAAAGTATAGCAGGTAAAAAAGAGTAAAAGTAAAAGTATAGCAGGTAAAAAAGAGTAAAAGTAAAAGTATAGCAGGTAAAAATTGAAAAAAGTAAAAGTATAGCAGGTAAAAAAGAGAAAAAGTAAAAGTATAGCAGGTAAAAAAGAGAAAAAGTAAAAGTATAGCAGGTAAAAAAGAGAAAAAGTAAAAGTATAGCAGGTAAAAATAGAAAAAAAGTAAAAGTATAGCAGGTAAAAAAGAGAAAAAGTAAAAGTATAGCAGGTAAAAATAGAGAAAAAGTAAAAGTATAGCAGGTAAAAAAGAGAAAAAGTAGAAGTATAGCAGGTAAAAAAGAGAAAAAGTGAAAGTACTAATTCGATTTCCTGCGAGATAAAAGATTAAAAAAGTGAGATAAAAAACATTAATCATATAAGCAATATAAAAAAAAAAAAAATAGGCCTGAAAATGCGCGAAAACAATAGAAAGATGAAATTTGTGTCTTGCGCTCTGAAATAAATGTAAAAATGCGACATAATGTAAAGTAAAATAAATGAAAATATAATCAATCTAATTCGATTTCCTATGAGTCAGATAAAAAAAACACATTTCCATCCAAAATACAAAAAATAAATGTCTGGAAATTCGTGACAAAATAGCAAGATGAAATTTGAGTCCTGCGCTCTGTAACCAGCGACGTCATGTAAAAATATAGAAAAAAATAAAATAGGAGCGAATAGCAAATAAATGTAAAAAATGCGACGTAATGTAAAAAAAAAAAAAAATAAAAAAAAATAAGAGAGAATAGCAAATAAATGTAAAAAATGCGACTTAATGTTAAAAAAAAAAAAATAGGAGCGAATAGCAAATAAATGTAAAAAATGCGACGTAATGTAAAAACCCCCAGAAATAAATAAAATAGGAGCGAATAGCAAATAAATGTAAAAAATGCGACATAATGTAAAAAATAAATAAAAATAGAATAGGAGAGAATAGTAAATAAATGTAAAAAATGCGAGTGTAAAAAAAAAAATAGAAAAAATAGAAAAGGAGAAAATAGCAAATAAATGTAAAAAATGCGACATAATGTAAAAAAAAAAAAAAAAAAAAAATAGGAGAGAATAGCAAATAAATGTAAAAAATGCGACATAATGTAAAAAAAAAAATAAAAAAAAATAGGAGAGAATAGCAAATAAATGTAAAAATGCGACGTAATGTAAAAAACCCAGAAATAAATAAGATAGGAGCGAATAGCAAATAAATGTAAAAAATGCGACGTAATGTAAAAAACCCAGAAATAAATAAGATAGGAGCGAATAGCAAATAAATGTAAAAATGCGACAAAATGTAAAAAAAAAAAAAAAAAAAATAGGAGAATAGCAAATAAATGTAAAAAATGCGACGTAATGTAAAAAAACCCAGAAATAAATATAATAGGAGAGAATAGCAATTAAATGTAAAAAATGCGGCATAATGTAAAAAAAGAAAAAAAAAGAATAGGAGAGAATAGCAAATAGATGTAAAAAATGCGACTTAATGTTAAAAAAAAAAATACGAGCGAATAGCAAATAATGTAAAAAATGCGACATAATGTAAAAAAAATAAAATAAAAATGAAATAGGAGCGAATAGCAAATAAATGTAAAAATGCGACATAATGTAAAAAAAAAAAAAAAATATAATAGGAGAGAATAGCAAATAAATGTACAAAATGCGACATAATGTAAAAAAATAAAATAAATAAAATAAAATAGGAGAGAATAGCAAATAAATGTAAAAAATGCGACATAATGAAAAAAAAACCCATAGGAGAGAATAGCAAATAAATGTAAAAAATGCGACATAATGAAAAAAAAAACCATAGGAGAGAATAGCAAATAAATGTAAAAAATGCGACATAATGAAAAAAAAAACCATAGGAGAGAATAGCAAATAAATGTAAAAAATGCGACGTAACGTAAAAAAACCCAGAAATAAATAGAATAGGAGCGAATAGCAAATAAATGTAAAAAATGCGACATAATGTTAAAAAAAAATAAAAAAAATTGAATTGGAGAGAATAGCAAATAAATGTAAAAATGCGACATAATGTAAAAAAAATAAAAAAAATAAAATAGGAGAGAATAGCAACGCATTGGTCGTCTGAATTCCCAATAGAGACGATAAAAATAGACAGAAAGAAGGAAAAAATAGAAAAAAACAGATGATGTGGTAAAAGTAGCAATACTAAAACTAACTAGGGGGGGGGCACTCAGTAGAGCGCATACCTCCGCCCGAATATTTCATCAAATATAAGTATATATATATATGCACTCAGTATGAGCGCATACCTCCGACCGAATATTTCATCAATTGGTTGCCATGGCAACAGTTGTCAATAGATTTCATCCAAAATTAAATCACTTCTTTCCAAACAGACTTGGTATACCGAGCTTGGTCCAAATCTATGTGTAACTTTTCGAGAAATCCTGTACACTAACAGACAGACAGACAGACAGACAGACAGACAGATCGGGGTGAAAACATAACCCCTCCAACTTCGTTGGCGGAGGTAAATATAATATCGAAATAAAAAGAATAAGACTAAATAAAATAACTATATAAAAAGAATAAAACACTAAATAAAATAACTATATAAAAAGAATAAAAGATTAAATAAAATAACTATATAAAAAGAATAAGTCTAAATAAAATAACTATATAAAAAGAATAAAAGTCTAAATAAAATAACTATATAAAAAGAATAAAAGACTAAATAAAATAACTATATAAAAAGAATAAAAGACTAAATAAAATAACTATATAAAAAGAATAAAAGTCTAAATAAAATAACTATATAAAAAGAATAAAAGTCTAAATAAAATAACTATATAAAAAGAATAAAACACTAAATAAAATAACTATATAAAAAGAATAAAACACTAAATAAAATAACTATATAAAAAGAATAAAACACTAAATAAAATAACTATATAAAAAGAATAAAAGACTAAATAAAATAACTATATAAAAAGAATAAAAGACTAAATAAAATAACTATATAAAAAGAATAAAAGACTAAATAAAATAACTATATAAAAAGAATAAAACACTAAATAAAATAACTATATAAAAAGAATAAAAGTCTAAATAAAATAACTATATAAAAAGAATAAAAGACTAAATAAAATAACTATAAAAACAAAACTAAAAAAATAACTATAAAAAGAATAAAAGTCTAAATAAAATAACTATATAAAAAGAATAAAAGACTAAATAAAATAACTATAAAAACAAAACTAAAAAAATAACTATAAAAAGAATAAAAGACTAAATAAAATAACTATAAAAACAAAACTAAAAAAATAACTATAAAAAGAATAAAAGTCTAAATAAAATAACTATATAAAAAGAATAAGTCTAAATAAAATAACTATATAAAAAGAATAAAAGACTAAATAAAATAACTATATAAAAAGAATAAAAGTCTAAATAAAATAACTATATAAAAAGAATAAAAGACTAAATAAAATAACTATATAAAAAGAATAAAAGACTAAATAAAATAACTATATAAAAAGAATAAAAGACTAAATAAAATAACTATATAAAAAGAATAAAAGTCTAAATAAAATAACTATATAAAAAGAATAAAACACTAAATAAAATAACTATATAAAAAGAATAAAACACTAAATAAAATAACTATATAAAAAGAATAAAACACTAAATAAAATAACTATATAAAAAGAATAAAAGTCTAAATAAAATAACTATATAAAAAGAATAAAACACTAAATAAAATAACTATATAAAAAGAATAAAACACTAAATAAAATAACTATATAAAAAGAATAAAAGTCTAAATAAAATAACTATATAAAAAGAATAAAAGACTAAATAAAATACTATATAAAAAGAATAAAAGACTAAATAAAATAACTATATAAAAAGAATAAGTCTAAATAAAATAACTATATAAAAAGAAAAAAAAAAAAAAAACTATAAAAAGAATAAAAGTCTAAATAAAATAACTATATAAAAAGAATAAAACACTAAATAAAATAACTATATAAAAAGAATAAAAGACTAAATAAAATAACTATATAAAAAGAATAAGTCTAAATAAAATAACTATATAAAAAGAATAAAAGACTAAATAAAATAACTATATAAAAAGAATAAAAGACTAAATAAAATAACTATATAAAAAGAATAAGTCTAAATAAAATAACTATATAAAAAGAATAAAAGACTAAATAAAATAACTATATAAAAAGAATAAGAGTAAATAAAATAACTATATAAAAATAATAAAAGACTAAATAAAATAACTATATAAAAAGAATAAAAGACTAAATAAAATAACTATATAAAAAGAATAAAAGACTAAATAAAATAACTATATAAAAAAAAGACTATATAAAATAACTATATAAAAAGAATAAGTCTAAATAAAATAACTATATAAAAAGAATAAAACTAAATAAAATAACTATATAAAAAAATAAAAAAATAAAAAAACTATATAAAAAAAATTAAAAAATAAAAATAACTATATGAAAAGAATAAGACTAAATAAAATATCGAAATAAAAAGAATAAGACTAATTAAATAACTATATAAAAAGAATAAAAGACTAAATATAAAGCAATACTAAAAACAGATGTGGTAAAAAAATATAATAAAACTGAACTGATTGCGGCACTTAAAATAATTGGATCTCAAATAAATACATGCATCTCGAGTACCAAGAGTAGAACAATGTAATCCAAAAACGAGGTCAAACTAAACAATACAAATACACATAGAAGTAATCAGACCAAACCTTTATATTTACTGTGAAAAACAACACAGTACACAGAAGATAAAGCTGATCAAAAGGTGAAAAAGCTAAAAAGATACAAAGGGAAAAAGAGAAGAAGGCTCGCAGGTAAAATATCCACAAAAAAAAGCTTGAAAAAACCGGAGAAAAAAAACCATTAACACAATTTCAAAACCAATAAAAAAGTAAAAGTAAAAGTAAAAATATAGCAGGTAAAAAAGAGTAAAAGTAAAAGTATAGCAGGTAAAAATTGAAAAAAGTAAAAGTATAGCAGGTAAAAAAGAGAAAAAGTAGAAGTATAGCAGGTAAAAGAGAGTAAAAGTAAAAGTATAGCAGGTAAAAAAGAGTAAAAGTAAAAGTATAGCAGGTAAAAAAAGTAAAAGTAAAAGTATAGCAGGTAAAAAAGAGAAAAAGTAAAGGTATAGCAGGTAAAAAAGAGTAAAAGTAAAAGTATAGCAGGTAAAAAAAAGTAAAAGTAAAAGTATAGCAGGTAAAAAAGAGAAAAAGTAAAAGTATAGCAGGTAAAAAAGAGAAAAAGTAAAAGTATAGCAGGTAAAAATAGCGTAAAAGTAGAAGTATAGCAGGTAAAAAAGAGAAAAAGTAAAAGTATAGCAGGTAAAAAAGAGTAAAAGTAAAAGTATAGCAGGTAAAAAAGAGTAAAAGTAAAAGTATAGCAGGTAAAAATAGCGTAAAAGTAAAAGTATAGCAGGTAAAAAAGAGTAAAAGTAAAAGTATAGCAGGTAAAAATTGAAAAAAAGTAAAAGTATAGCAGGTAAAAAAGAGTAAAAGTAAAAGTATAGCAGGTAAAAAAGAGTAAAAGTAAAAGTATAGCAGGTAAAAAAGAGAAAAAGTAAAAGTATAGCAGGTAAAAAAGAGTAAAAGTAAAAGTATAGCAGGTAAAAAAGAGTAAAAGTAAAAGTATAGCAGGTAAAAATTGAAAAAAGTAAAAGTATAGCAGGTAAAAAAGAGAAAAAGTAAAAGTATAGCAGGTAAAAAAGAGAAAAAGTAAAAGTATAGCAGGTAAAAAAGAGAAAAAGTAAAAGTATAGCAGGTAAAAAAGAGAAAAAGTAAAAGTATAGCAGGTAAAAAAGAGAAAAAGTAAAAGTATAGCAGGTAAAAAATAGAGAAAAAGTAAAAGTATAGCAGGTAAAAAAAGAGAAAAAGTAGAAGTATAGCAGGTAAAAAAGAGAAAAAGTGAAAGTATAGCAGGTAAAAAGAAAAAAAAGTGAAAGTTATAGCAGGTAAAAAAAGAGTAAAAGTAAAAGTATAGCAGGTAAAAAAGAGTAAAAGTAAAAAGTATAGCAGTAAAAAAGAGTAAAAGTAAAGGTATAGCAGGTAAAAAGAGTAAAAGTAAAAGTATAGCAGGTAAAAAAGCAGTAAAAGTGAAAGTATAGCAGGTAAAAAAGAGTAAAAGTGAAAGTATAGCAGGTAAAAAAGAGAAAAAGTAGAAGTATAGCAGGTAAAAAAGAGTAAAAGTAAAAGTATAGCAGGTAAAAAAGAGTAAAAGTAAAAGTATAGCAGGTAAAAAAGAGTAAAAGTGAAAGTATAGCAGGTAAAAAAGAGTAAAAGTAAAAGTATAGCAGGTAAAAAAAGAGAAAAGTAAAAGTATAGGCAGTAAAAAAGAGTAAAAGTAAAAGTATAGCAGGTAAAAAAGAGTAAAAGTAAAAGTATAGCAGGTAAAAAAGAGAAAAAAGTGAAAGTATAGCAGGTAAAAAAGAGAAAAAGTAAAAGTATAGCAGGTAAAAAAGAGAAAAAAGTGAAAGTATAGCAGGTAAAAAAGAGAAAAAGTAAAAGTATAGCAGGTAAAAAAGAGAAAAAGTAAAAGTATAGCAGGTAAAAAAGAGTAAAAGTAAAAGTATAGCAGGTAAAAAAGAGAAAAAGTAAAAGTATAGCAGGTAAAAAAGAGTAAAAGTAAAAGTATAGCAGGTAAAAAAGAGAAAAAAGTAAAAGTATAGCAGGTAAAAAAGAGAAAAAGTAAAAGTATAGCAGGTAAAAAAGAAAAAAAGTAAAAGTATAGCAGGTAAAAAAGAGAAAAAGTAAAAGTATAGCAGGTAAAAAAGAGTAAAAGTAAAAGTATAACAGGTAAAAAAGAGTAAAAGTAAAAGTATAGCAGGTAAAAAAGAGTAAAAGTAAAAGTATAACAGGTAAAAAAGAGTAAAAGTAAAAGTATAACAGGTAAAAAAGAGTAAAAGTAAAAGTATAGCAGGTAAAAAAGAGTAAAAGTAAAAGTATAGCAGGTAAAAAAGAGTAAAGTAAAAAGTATAGCAGGTAAAAAAGAGTAAAAGTAAAGTATAGCAGGTAAAAAGAGTAAAAGTAAAAGTATAGCAGGTAAAAAAGAGTAAAGTAAAAAGTATAGCAGGTAAAAAAGAGTAAAAGTAAAAGTATAGCAGGTAAAAAAGAGTAAAAGTAAAAGTATAGCAGGTAAAAAAGAGAAAAAAGTAAAAGAGTAAAATATAAGAAAGAGTAAAGACAAAAAGAGTAGAAGTAAAGATTGCAAAAAAAAATAACCCAATACCGTAACCAATTTCTGCATTTTTGGGGTGATAAAAAAACCCCGTAGGCCTCGTTTAAAGGGTGGAGCAGCGTGAGACAGGTGATGCATTTACCTGAAATATGGAGCTTATTTGCATATAAACGAGGTAGGGGCCAGGACGGTACCTGTCTGTAGATCAAGTGTGTGTGTGTGTGTGTGTGTGTGTGTGTGTGTGTGGTTTGAGATGAGAGAGAGAGAGAGAGGAGAGAGAGGGGAGGAGAGAGAGAGAGAGAGAGAAGGAGAGAAGCAGAAGAGAGAGAGAGGAGAGAGAGAGAGAGAGGAGAGAGAGAGAGAGAGAGAGAGAGAGAGAGAGAGGAGGGGAGATAGAGAGAGGAGAGAGAGAGATGAGAGGAGAGAGAGGGGAGAGAGAGAGAGAGAGAGAGAGAGAGAAAGAGAGAGAGAGAGAGATTCAGTTATGGCAGCTTCAAATATCCCCTTAAGGCAAAAGCAACCCCTCTCCTCTCTCTCTCTCTCTCACTCTCTTTCTCGTCAGTCAGTCAATAGAGCTACTTATCTACCTACCACACACACACACACACACACACACACACACACACACACACACAACACACACACACACACACACACACACACACACACACACCGCTACCTTGCCTTTATCTACTTTTCTAATATTCTTTTGTTTATAAATATTAACTGTTTGTGGTGTAATGGATTTCTCAGTAATTTACAGGTTTCATAAAGATAGTGTTACTGTTCTTTCATTTTTGTTTATAAAGAATCTACTGCTATTAGTAGTGTTATGAGATCCAGGCATTATTTTCTTGACTAGTATTGGTATTATATTCTTAGTATTATTATTATTATTTTTTATTCAAGGTCATTTCATCCATTTTAATATTCTTTTCCTACATTAGAAAGTGTTAAAAGCATAACTATTATTTGTATTATATTTTCAGTGCTAGTATTATATTTTTCTCAAGGTCATTTAATCTATTTTAATGTACTTTTTTCTAGATTATGACGTGTTAAAAGCATGACTATTATTTGTATTATATTTTCAGTGCTAATATTTTTATGTATTCAAGGTCATTTCATCCTTTTTAATATTCTTTTCCTACATTAGAAAGTGTTAAAAGCATAACTATTATTTGTATTATATTTTCAGTGCTAGTATTATATTTTTCTCAAAGTTCATTTAATCTATTTGAATGTACTTTTTTCTAGAATATGAAGTGTTAAAAGCATGACTATTATTTCTATCATATTTTCAGTGCTATTATTATATTTTTCTCAAGGTCATTTAATCTATTTCAATGTATTTTTTTCTACATTATGAAGTGTTAAAAGCATAACTATTATTTCTATCATATTCTCAGAGCTAATATTATTTTTTATTCAAGGTCTTTTCATCCTTATAAATGTTCTTTTTTCGACATTATGAAGTGTTGAACGCAGGATTTTTTTTCCCGTTACAAGTTTTTACTGTTTATTATCTGTTTATTAATTTTATCTGTTAATTTACTCTATTCTCAATGGTATTATTTTATCATTCATAGTCTATAAAGTGTTGAACGCAGGATTTTTTTTTTCCCGTTACAAGTTTTTACTGTTTATTATCTGTTTATTAATTTCATCTGTTAATTTACTCTATTCTCAAAGGTATTATTTTTTTATTCATAGTCTTTTCATCCTTTTAAATGTTCTTTTTTCTACATTGCGAAGTGTGGCGAGTGTTGAACGCAGGATTTTCTTTTCTGTGTAACATTGCTTTACTGATGAGAGCGTGAGGTAGAGAGGTGGGAACAAAGGCTAATTAGGTGATGTTAATGAGGAGGAGGAGGAGGAGGAGGAGGAGGAGGAGGAGGAGGAGGGAGGAGGGGAGGAGGAGGAGGAGGAGGAGGAGGAGGAGGAGGAGGAGGAGGAGGAGGAGGAGGAGGAGGAGGAACTAACAACAAGAGCTTATGGGAAACTTTAAAACACAGAAAAAAACTAAGAAAAAACAGGAATTCTGGAAACACTATGTATGATGTTTCCTCTAACACCCACCCAGACACCCACACACCCACACACCCACCCCACACACACACACACACACACACACACACACACGGAGCCGTCCCCTCAATACCTTCTGTCATATGTGAGATTCTGAGGCAAAGTAGAAAGAGGCTTTTGAACATAAGTACAGCTAATGATATAAGAAAGACACAAAGACAAAGACACACACACACACACACACACACACACACACACACACACACACACACACACACATATATCGCAGGTACGGTTAGACACACACACACACGCACATACTAATGGTAAGGTCTGTATACAAGAACGCAAGGCTGGTATGATCTACAGCACGAAGCGTCTCCCTATAAACTCATGAAAAATGCACCAAACACAACTCACACTGACGCTTCTGTCTTCTCTTTGTCTCCGAACGCACGTAGCTGACTAACCACTATATATCACACGACTCTCTACCTACTCCTACTCCCTACTACTGTTCCTACTACCAATACCCTACTACTGTTCCTACTATCCAATACCCTACTACTGTTCCTACCACCAATACCCTACTACTGTTCCTACTACCCTACCCTACTACTGTTCCTACTACCTATACCCTACTACTGTTCCTACTACCTATACCCTACTACTGTTCCTATTACCCTACCCTACTACTGTTCCTACTACCTATACCCTACTACTGTTCCTACTACCTATACCCTACTACTGTTCCTACTACCTATACCCTACTACTGTTCCTACTACCTATACCCTACTACTGTTCCTACTACCTATACCCTACTACTGTTCCTACTACCTATACCCTACTACTGTTCCTACTACCTATACCCTACTACTGTTCCTACTACCAATACCCTACTACTGTTCCTACTACCTATACCCTACTACTGTTCCTACTACCTATACCCTACTACTGTTCCTACTACCTATACCCTACTACTGTTCCTACTACCTATACCCTACTACTGTTCCTACTACCAATACCCTACTACTGTTCCTACCTACCAATACCCTACTACTGTTCC
>JACEEZ010022582.1:515691-518191 GCA_016584305.1 Chionoecetes opilio
TGGGTTTTTTTTTTTGGGTTTTTTTGTGTGTGTGGGTTTTGGGGGGTGGGTGTGGGGGTGTTTTTCCCCAAAAAAAAAAACACACACACACACACACACACAAACCCCACCCAAAAAACCCCCCCCAAAAAAAAAACCCCCGACCCTTTGGAAAAAACAAAAAAACACCGAAAAAAAAAAAAAAAAAAAAAAAAACCCCAAAACACAAAAACCCCCCCAAAAAAAAAAAAAACCCCCCCCCCCCAAAAAAAAACAAAAAAAAACACCCAAAAAAACCCCCCCAAAACCCCCAAAACCCCCCCCCCAAAAAAAAACCCCCCCCCAAAAAAACCCCCCCCCCTTTGCCCCCCCCTTTTTTTCAACCCCCCCCTTTTTTTGGTTTTTTTCCGGTTTAAAAAAAAATTTTTTGGGAAATTCGTTTTTTCCCAAAAAAAAATTTTAAAATTTGGGGGGCCCCCCCAAAAAAAAACCCCGGGAAGGTTTAAAAAACCCCCTTTTTCCCCCCCAAACCCAAAAAATTTTTTTTTTAAAAAAATTTTTTTCCTTTTTTCCCCCAAAATTTTTGGTTTTTTTCCCCCCTTTTTTTTTTCCCCCCAAGGGGGGGGTTTTCCCTTTGGGTTTTTTTTTGTTTGGGGGTCCCCCTTTTTTGGGGGGGGGAAAAAACCCCAAAAAAAAAAGGGGGGGGGGGTTTTTTTTTAAAAATTTGGTTTTGGGGGGAAAACCCGGGGGGCCTTTTTTTAAAAAAAAAGGGGGGGTTTCCCCGGGGGGGGTCCCGGGGGGGGGGTTTTTTGGGGTTTTAAAAAACCCCCCTTTTAAAAAAAAAAAAAAAAAAAAAAATTTCCCCCCTTTTTTTTAAAAAAAAAAAAAAAAAAAAAACCCCCCCCCCCTCCTTTCCCCCCAAAGGGGAAAAAAATTTTTTTCCCCCCCCTTTTTTTTTTCCCCTTTTTTTTAAAAAAAGGTTTAAAAAAAATTTTTTTTGGGGGGAAAAATTTTTGGAAAATTTTTTTAAGGGAAAAAAAAATTTTTTAATTAAAGGGAAAAAAAAATTAAAAACCCCCCCCCCCTTTTTTTTTTTTTTTTTTCCCCTTTTTCCCCCCCCTTTTTTTTGGGGGGAAAACCCTTTTTGGGGGGTTTTTTGGGGGAAAAAAATTTTTTTGGGGGAAATTTTTTTTTTTTATTAAAAATTTTTTTTAAAAAAAAATTTTTTTTGGGGGGAAAAAAAAAAAAAAAAAAAAAAAAGGGAAAAAAAAAAAAGGAAAAAAAAAATTTTTTCAGAAAAGGGAAAAAAAATTTTTTATTAAAAAAAAAAAACGGTTTTAAAAAACCCCCCCCCCCCCCCCCGGGGCCCCCGGGGGCCCCCCCAAAAAACGGTTGGACGAGTCACCCTAGCGCCTTTAAAATAAAAAAAAAAAAAAAAAAAAAAAAAAAAAAAAAAAAAAAAAACCTCTTCTCTCCTTTCTCTCCCCTCCTACCCATACTACATACTACTTCTCCCCTCCCGTCCATCTACTCCTTCCCTCTGTTTTAAGGGGAGGAACAGGTGGAAAGAGGAAGCTTTAATATTTGTTTATGTTTCTTGTATTTTTTTAAATGATTTTATTTAATGAAAAAAAAGGTGGGAGTAAGACGACAAAAAATACTGGCTAGCTGAGTAGAGTGAAAAATTACAGGAGTAACAAAACCTTGCTTATTTTTAAATTTAAATGATTATCATTACCCTCCCCTCCCTTCCCCCTCCCGTCCATCTTACCTCTATATACTGTACAGGGTTCATTATCATACATGAGGGTATTTAAGCGTAAGAAAAATCTAGCATACAAGGGTTGGGATTATTAGTTATTTTTGTTATATAATCTTTTTTTTAGCCTATATTTTTTTTTTGTACTGCACGTATAAGAGAAACGATAAAGAAAAATAAGACGGTATTAGCGTGCATATTAAAGAAATAAAAAAGGGAAAAATAGCAAAGTTTGAATGGTGAGAGGAGGAGATACGATAAGATATTTTTGATCCTATCTAAAAAACTTTGCAAGTACCAACTAAAAGGGTTTATTGACTATAAAAACCCCCCCACCCCCAGGAACGACTTGGTGGGCTCGAACCCGACCGAATCCGGAACGCAAAACGCGATCCCGCACTCTACCAACCCGAGCCCCCTGAGGGGGGGGTAAGAAGGAGAGAGAGAGAGAGAGAGAGAGAGAGGGGGAGAGAAGAGAGAAGAGAGAACGAGAAAAGAGAGAGAAAAGATTCCGTTTCAATTCATACTTTTATTCACAATTAAATTAACATTTGTGAAAAAGATGACTATATAAGACCAACTTATGACAACACAAGGGGACACATTTCTTTTTTTGGGGGGTCCCTTTTTTTTTTTTTGCCCTTGGCCAGTCCTTTTGATGAAAAAAAAAAATGAAGCCCAAAACCTACGCTCCCCCTTGCCTTGCCACCTGCTTTGCCCCTGCTCCGTTACCCCTCTTTTATATTCTATTTCAACATCCCT
>JACEEZ010022582.1:523191-533191 GCA_016584305.1 Chionoecetes opilio
CTCGTCCTCCTCGTCCTCCTCCTCCTCCTCCTCCTCCTCCTCCTCTTCCTCTTCCTCTTCCTCTTCCTCTTCCTCTTCCTCTTCCTCCTCCTCTTCCTCTTCCTCCTCCTCCTCCTCCTCCTCCTTCTCCTGATAAACTTTGTGGTTCAGTTAGGGTCCTGACAGTTAGTGACCACCATCGGGATTTAAGGTACCAGGGGTCACTGCTGCAGGAGGCATTGAAGTGTACGGCGTCCTACATGGAAAGTACACAATCCGCAGTGGATTGAACGGAGCTGGGGCCTGATTGACTGCTGCCTCCCAAGAAAGCGCCAGGCAAGGCTGCCGCACCACCCTTGAACCTCCACACTGTGGTTCACACCATTACAAAACACACATAACATGACCTATCTATCAAGCACTAAACCTACCCCCACAAACTAGTAGTAGTTAGCCATAGATTACAGCTTTCAACTTTCCTCACAAATTCCATGCAGTTTTTCTATATTGCATGGTATCACTTCTTTTCCGGCCAGCTTCGGCTGGAGGGATGGGTGGGTGAGGAGGAGCCTTCTACTTCCTATCCTTTCTCTCTTATTATCTAGTTAGTGTAGTGTAGTTAAAGCAAACAGTCTTGTAAGGACCCTATCGGTCTGTTGCTGTTTGTGTTTCCTTTGTATCCTTTGTATTGTATATTTCCTCCTCCTCCTCCTCCTTCTCCTCCTCCTCCTCTCTCCTTCCCTCCTCCTTCTCCTCCTCCTCCTCCCTCCTCCTCTTCTCCTCCCTCCTCCTCCTCCTTCCTCCTCCTCTCCTCCTCCTCCTCCTCCTCCTCCTCCTCCTCCTCCTCCTCCCCCCCTCCTCCTCCTCCCCTTACCCCTGTTCCTGCTTCTCCTCCTCTTACCATACGAGGTACTTTCTGTATCGTATATATGACATCCTCACGCCCTAAGCAGTTAAGGAAGCGGCTTACACGGGACACACGGCTGCTCCCCCACACCGATAATGGCAACTGATAAAACAAACAAAAGGGGGCAGAGAATAACGATACCTGACGAAAGAATCTGACGAGAAGGAATGAGAGGAAGGGAAGAGGATCGTTCTGAGTGACGCATTGGGTATAGGTAATGCAATCTTTCTTGTTGATTAATCTTTGCGTCATGAGTGAAGGGATGTGACGCGAGGAGTGGAAGGCTTCTAGGCGTCCCTACACGGCGAGCTGCCAGGGAATCCTTGAAAACGACGCTTATACTTGACTACTATCCCAGTAGAGAGAGGAGAGAGGGAGAAGAGAGAGGAGAGAGAGAGAGAGAGAGAGAGAGAGAGAGAGAGAGAGAGAGAGAGAGAGAAGAGAGAGAGAGAGAGAGAGAGAGAGAGAGAGAGAGAGAGAGAGAGAGAGAGAGAGAGAGAGAGAGAGAGAGAGAGAGAGAGAGAGAGAGAGAGAGAGAGAGGTGGTGTGTGTGTGTGTGTGTGTGTGTGTGTGGTGTGTGTGTGTGTGTGTGTGTGTGTGTGTGTGTGGTGTGTGTGTGTGTGTGTGTGTGTGTGGTGTGTGTGTGTGTGTGTGTGTGTGTGTGTGTATGTGTTGGTGTGTGTGTGTGTGTGTGTGTGTGTGTGTGTGTGTATCCAAGCCATGCTGAGATTACGGGCATGATAGCCTTCAGATGTGAACTCAGGCAATCCGTGGAGAGGGAAGGAGAGATGCAGATGGTGAGGGAGGCCATAATGGGGGGGCAGGTAAGGGGGGAGAGAGCCAGGAGGAGGAGGAGGAGGAGGAGGAGGAGGAGGAGGAGGAGGAGGAGAGGTGTATATAAATAAGGAAGAGTGATGAACAGGTACGCCAGTATCACTCAACCATGGCATCGCTCCTCTGGGTCGCGGCTCTTCTGGTGAGTAACAAGTGTGTTGACTCCTCCTCCTCCTCCTCCTTCTCCTCCTCCTCTTCTTCTTCTTCCTCTTCCTCCTCCTCCTCCTCCTTCTATTGCTCTTCCTCCTCCTCCCATTGCTCTTCCTCTTGCTGTATTGACTCTTAAGAGGAAGCACTGCAAGTTAATTCGATGATCACTTATCCGAAACTCAGTGGTACTTGTGGAGGAATCTGATATGTGAGAGAGAGAGAGAGAGAGGAGAGAAGAGAGAGAGAGAGAGAGAGAGAGAGAGAGAGAGAGAGAGAGAGAGAGAGAGAGAGAGAGAGAGAGAGAGAGAGAGAGAGAGAGAGAGAGAGAGAGAGAGAGAGAGAGAGAGAGAGAGAGAAAGATAGTTTAACCTTGGTAAACTAACACATTTCCCTATTCCATTATTTCCCTTCACAGCCGCTGATCAGCACCGTGAATGTGGCAGCCACGGGCACGGAGATGCAGGCAACAAATGTCACGTCTACGTTTACTTGCTACAAACCACTTCCATATTCAAATTACTACCCGGTGGGAGATCGGTGCATCTTGTGATCCCCTCATATAAAGATAAATGGTTTTATGTTAATCGTGTCTGCATGGAACGTGGCGGTAGTATCGTGAAGACAGACACGCCTCAGTTTTTCTTTGATCTACTTAACTTCCTGAGGCATGAAGGTGAGTCCGGGTGCTGTTTGAATGTGTGTGCTGTCTGGATTATTGACCTGTCTCTTCTGACCTCTTTTTATTGACCTTTGTCTTTCTTCTGTGTGTTTTGTCAAGGCTATTTACCTGTCTCTTTTTCTGATTTGTATAATTACCTTCCGCGTTCTCTCCCTACAAATGCATCACTGTCAGCATCAGTTTGTGAGTAATCAAGAAGGAAAATTATTACATACAGAGAACCATTTACTAGTCTGCGTCTTCTCCCTCCATGTGCTCACAGACATACGAACACAACCACTACCGATGAAATAAACCATCGAACCATTCCGGTAACTTAAGCCAACTTCATCACCAACACAACCTCATGCTTTTCCCTTGAATCCTTCGGCTCAGATTAGCGCCACTGCATATCGACTCGTCCACTAAACTCGTCTCTGGCGTGGTGGCGCTTTTCTAGTCAATCTCTTAGTTGGTACTTGCTGTCTTGTGATCTATCTTATCTTATCATCCTCAACACCCCCTCTCACTCTTTTCCCTCTTCATCCCTTCCATGAAACGTCTACCCCCTCAATCACTACTCCTAATCTCTCCCCTACAGAACATACCCAAATTTCTCTCTCCTCTCTCCTCTCTCTCTCTCTCTCTTACAGGGCTGGACCAACATAATTACTGGTTGAACGCGAGGACAACGAATTCGAGCAGTCAGTGGAGTTGGCAGGATGGCACCGGCGCCCCCGTACCGATGGGATCTCCTTTCTGGGCGTTGCAGTATAACCCACACTTCAGCAACTACCTGATAGTAAGACCACCGTAGCATAAACGAGGGATACAACATAGATGAAAATGGGGTGACATGAAAACAAAAACAAGGGAGTAAGACCCTAAAGTATTTTACCCTTACTTAAACAGGGTCCTTAAAGCATTATTTTAAGGAGGGTACCTGTTACTTAACCTTCCCTACAGCACGCTATATACCTAGTACCCACGTGAGTCGCAATTAATACAATGCTTCGGTATATCCTTCCAGGAGCCGCAGTCATCGGCCTACGAGTAGCAATTCTCTGAAGCAGCGTACGTATCTAAGTATCGAAAACTGTGAAGCAGAAAACGCGTGCATATTGGAGTACGCCGCCAGGCTTTTGCTTAGGGGGTAAGGAGAGTAAGGAGGTGATGTAGAGACGTGACGAGGAGAGAGAGAGAGAGAGAGGATGAGAGAAGAGAAGATGGAGAGATCAGGAGAGAGAGAGAGAGGAGGAGAGACAGAAGGTATGATAGAGGAGAGAGAGAAGGAGAAGAGAGACGAGAGGAGAGAGAGAGGAGAGGGAGAAGAGAGAGAGAGAGAGAGAGAGAGAGAGAGAGAGAGAGAGAGAGAGGCAGAACGAGAGAGAGAGAGAGAGAGAGAGAGAGAGAGAGAGAGACTTACGACTCGTCAAGGCCACCACCATCCAGCGAGCCTTTCAGAGCGAGAAAGACAGCGAGTGCTAGTAATGTGGCAAAGATGTTCTCTTTGCCACTTTTAACACATCATGGTCTTTTCTTACACTCAAACATATGATATCACGCTCAGAGACAACAAACACCTCGGAGAGAGAACAGAAGGTTAAGAACACCACTCCAGAGACAAACGGAATAAAGAATGAACAGCTATTTACTTTTTTTCTTTCCTTCCTTCCGTCCGTTTCCAAGTTTCACAGACTAGAAGGTTTACAGAAGAAAAAACAAAAACATGCTTTACATCACACGCTAAAATAAAACTGAATACACCAACATTACAGCCATAAACATACTTGAATTCAGGGCATGAAACGACCACCTGGTATCCCTGCAACGTGGTATTCAGGTAATGCAACAATCCTCTAAGCAATGTACACAGGCGTCCTCAAGCAGCAGGCAGCGAGGACACCCAGAGTTCAGCGGGGCGGTGAGGTGAACAGCCGGGTAGCCTATTGCCGTTTTCTGGAATAGTGTGTGTGTGGGGGAGGTCTCTAGCCAATCACCGTTGTCCAAGCTCGTGACGCTTCATAGATTTCATTTCATAATCAACCAATGAGTGGTATAGAAAAAGCGGGGAGATCTTGGTGGGAAACTTACCATCAGGGACTGTTATGTTCTTATCTCGTTCACACACACACACACACACACACACCTGTGTTGCAATCATAAGCAAGACGTGTGTGTGTGTGTGTGTGTGTGTGTGTGTGTGTGTGTGTGTGTGTGTGGGTGTGGGTGTGTGGGTGTGTAGGTGTGTGTCTGTGTGCGTGTTCAAGTTCAAGTTCAAGTTCAAACATTTTATTGCCATAAGAACACACATAAATATTAAATCCGTCATTAACTTTTCGTGGAAAAGTCTGCTGAGAAAACTCTCGTTAGCAGACCCAGTTATTAAGCAAGGTAATATGTGCACATTCCAGAGCGAAGACTATTATATCATCTCTATGTAGTATTCATACAAAACATCTGTAAATATCCTTGTGTGTGTGTGTGTGTGTGTGTGTGTGTGTGTGTGTGTGTGTGTGTGTGTGTGTGTGTGTGTGTGTGTGTGGTGTGTGTGTCCTTTTGCTTGATTGAAGAAATGAGCTAAAAACATGAAAGTGAAAAGAAGGGGCGAGGAGAGGCACAGTTTTTTGTCGTTTCCAAGAGCCGCTTACTGGTCTTCCTGGGGCTAAAGACGCCATTAGGAGGTGACTGACGGTGCTCAGCGTTCGGGTCACGTGATGGCAACGAACTGCTGGTCGCCCTGCCTCCTGCCTGCTCTTCGTCCGTTTATTTATCTATTTTGTTTATCTTTTTATTAGGATTTGATGAGCGAGTTTATTTTGTTGGTTGAAATTTTATGACTTTGATCTGTCTGTGTGTGTGTGTGTGTGTGTGTGTGTGTGTGTGTGTGTGTGTGTGTGTGTGTGTGTGTGTGTGTGTGTGTGTGTGTGTGTGTGTGTGTGTGTGTGTGTGTGTGTGTGTGTGTGTGTGTGTGTGTGTGTGTGTGTGTGTGTGTGTGTGTGTGTTGTGTGTGTGTGTGTGTGTGTGTGTGTGTGTGGTGTGTGTGTGTGTGTGTGTGTGTGTGTGTGGTGTGTGTGTGTGTGTGTGTGTGTGTGTGTGTTGTGTGTGTGTGTGTGTGTGTGTGTGTGTGTGTGTGTGTGTGTGTGTGTGTGTGTGTGTGTGTTGTGTGTGTTGTGTGGTGTGTGTGTGTGTGTGTGTGTGTGTGTGTGTGTGTGTGTTGTGTGTGTGTGTGTGTGTGTGTGTGTGTGTGTGTGTGTGTGTGTGTGTGTGTGTGTGTGTGTGTGTGTGTGTGTGTGTGTGTGTGTGTGTGTGTGTGTGTGTGTGTTGTGTGTGTGTGTGTGTGTGTGTGTGGTGTGTGTGTGTGTGTGTGTGTGTGTGTGTGTGTGGGTGTGTGTGGTGTGTGTGTGTGTGTGTGTGTGAACGAGATAAGAGCATAACAGTCGTGGCAGTGAGAGGACGTCACCAATCACCCTGATGGTAAGTTTCCCACCAAGATCTCCCCCCTATTTTTTATACAATTCATAATGGTTGATTATGAAGTGAAATCTATGCGCCTCCATGGTGTAATGGCTAGCTTGCCTCGCTGCGAATGAGCGGGCCAGGGTTTGAATCCCGGCCACGGCAGCCGGCGTGCTGCCCTACCAGCTATTCCTCCTTATTTTCGAGGTTGGTCGAAAAAAGGGTGCCTGGGAAAATCTGGGTAAGGTAACTGTGGTAACCCGGATGTCACACTAGCCTTGTGTCCCGGGGTAGCGGGTTGTCACCAACCACAGGCTCAAAAGCTAATGCAACGGAGATGAGCACCGAGGCCACGCGCAGCTTAACGTATGCCCTCATCTTTACCTTACCATTATGTTTGGAACAAACAAGGGATGGAGAACAAGAAGAAAAGGAAGATAACGAAATGGAGAAATCAGCAGTAAGCATCCTTGACGCACATCGCGTCCTCTGTTTAGTAGTCACTCAAACCTACCTTGTGGGAGTCTCTGGTCATTACCACACACACTCTGGGATCCCTGCAACTCTGTCTTCATAACTCTACCCGGCTCCATATTACCGTTCTCTGAAATAGTATGTGGTGTGGGGATGTCGAGCCAATCACCGATGTCCAAGCTCGTGACGTCACATTGGGGGTGGAGCCTACGTGATCACTGGGCTATTATCTGTATGTTTTATTAAAATTAGACCTATTAAATTGTTTGATTTAATCTAAACTAACCTAACCTAACCCAACCTAACTTAGCCTAGAGTTTACAAATGATGCTAAATATAACACAGGTTATAACCCAGCGATCAATTGAGCTCCACCTCCATGTGACGTCACGAGCTTGGACAACGGTGATTGGCTAGAGACATCCCCCATGCCACATACTATTCCAGAAAACGGCAATAGGCTACCCGGCTGTTCACCTCACCGCCCCGCTGAACTCTGGGTGTCCTCGCTGCCTGCTGCTTGAGGACGCCTGTGTACATTGCTTAGAGGATTGTTGCATTACCTGAATACCACGTTGCAGGGATACCAGGTGGTCGTTTCATGCCCTGAATTCAAGTATGTTTATGGTTGCAATGTTGGTGTATTCAGTTTTATTTTATGCGTGTGATGTAAAGCATGTTTTTGTTTTTTCTTCTGTAAACCTTCTAGTCTGTGAAACTTGGAAACGGACGGAAGGAAGGAAAGAAAAAAAGTAAATAGCTGTTCATTCTTTATTCCTTTGTCTCTGGAGTGGTGTTCTTAACCTTCTGTTCTCTCTCCGAGGTGTTTGTTGTCTCTGAGCGTGATATCATTTGTGTGAGTGTAAAGAAAAGACACAACGATGTGTTTAGTAATGTGGCAAAGAGAACATCTTTGCCACATTACTAAGCACATCGCTGTGTCTTTTGACTCGCTCAAAAAGGCTCGCTGGATGGTGGTGGCCTTGATAGTACGTGAAGGTAGGTCTCTCTCTCTCTCTCTCTCTCTCTCTCTCTCTCTCTCTCTCTCTCTCTCTCTCTCTCTCTCTCTCTCTCTCTCTCTCTCTCTCTCGTCACTGCAGCGGCGCCGTCTGACATATGACGGAGTTTTCTGCCTTACAGCTCTCGGAATCCAGATACAGATAACGACTGCTGTCCAGACGAATGCAGTCAGTGTCAGCTGACTGTTGCGGCTCCTGGAAGGATATACCGAACCGTTGTATTAATTGCGACTCACGTGGGTACCAGGTATAGCGTGTTACAGGGAAGGTTAAGTATCAGATCCCCCTCCCCTCAAAATATGTCCAACTTTTATGGACCCTGTTTAAGTAATGGTATAATACTTAAGGGTCTCACTCCTTTGTTTTCGTTTCACCCCATTTTCTTCTATGCTGTATCGCTCATTTATGCTACGGTGGCCTTACTATTGTGTAGAGGATGGAGCTCTTGTACAACAGCGCCCAGAAAGGAGATTCCATCGGTACGGAGCCGCCACCAACTTCCCACTTCCATTCACTGCTCGTGTTTGTTGTCTTCGCGCCCAACCAGTAGTCGTGTTCGTTCAGCCCTGTAAAAGAGAGAGAGAGAGAGAGAGAGAGAGAGAGAGAGAGAGAGAGAGAGAGGAGAGAGAGAGAGAGAGAGAGGAGAGAGAGAGAGAGAGAGAGAGAGAAGAGAGAGGAGAGAGAGAGAGGAGAGAGAGAGAGGAGAGAGAGAGAGAGAGAGAGAGGAGAGAGAGAGAAGAGAGAGAGAGAGAGAGAGAGAGAGAGAGAGAGAGAGAGAGAGAGAGAGAGGAGAGAGAGAGAGAGAGAGAGAGAGAGAGGAGAGAGAGAGAGAGAGAGAGAGAGGAGAGAGAGAGAGAGAGAGAGGAGAGGAGAGAGAGGAGAGAGGAGAGAGGAGAGAGAGAGAGAAGAGAGAGAGAGAGAGAGAGAGAGAGAGAGGAAGAGAGAGAGAGAGAGAGAGAGAGGAGAGAGAGAGAGAGGAGAGAGAGAGAGAGAGAGAGAATTTTTGATCTAATTCTTTTTCTAGAGAGAGATTTATGGAGTAGTTTGATTATGGTGGGTAATCTGTTTTCATGGAAGGGATTCAAAGGGAAATAAGTGAAGGTGTGTTGGTGATGAAGTTGGCTTAAGTTACCGGAATGGTTCGATGGTTTATTTCATCGGTAGTGGTTGTGTTCGTATGTCTGTGAGCACATGGAGGGAGAAGACGCAGACTAGTAAATGGTTCTCTGTATGTAATCATTTTCCCTCTTGATTACTCTCAAACTGATGCTGACAGTGATGCATTTGTAGGGAGAGAACGCGGAAGGTAATTATACAAATCAGAAAAAGAGACAGGTAAATAGCCTTGACAAAACACACAGAAGAAAGACAGAGGTCAATAAAAAGAGGTCAAAAGAGACAGGTCAATAATCTAGACAGCACCTGGACTCACCTTCATGCCTCAGGAAGTTAAGTAGCTCGAAGAAAAATTGAGGCGTGTCTGTCTTCACGATACTACCGCCACGTTCCATGCAGACACGATTAACACACAGAAGAAAGACAGAGGTCAATAAAAAGAGGTCAAAAGAGACAGGTCAATAATCTACACAGCACCTGGACTCACCTTCATGCCTCAGGAAGTTAAGTAGCTCGAAGAAAAATTGAGGAGTGTCTGTCTGCAACATATCAGATTGCAGGGTGTGGCAGTAGTAACGCGTCTCCTCCCACGTGCCCACCACAAAGGGGTTCACCACCACGCACCGATCGCCCACCGGGTAGAACGCCGAGGGGCAACGAGAAGAAGGCGTTGTCGTTGTTGCATCCGTCTGAGTGATTCTATGAGTGGTCGTAGGAGGGTGTGTAGGGTGCGTAGGGCGTACTGTCGTCCAATCCTTCATGGGAGCCATATTCACGGTGCTGATAAGCGACTGTGAAGAGAGCAGCCGGTGTGTTTGTTTGTTTGTTTAATACACACACACACACAAACACACTCGCACACGCACACGCACTCGCACACTCTCTCTCTCTCTCTCTCTCTCTCTCTCTCTCTCTCTCCACATATCAGGTTCACACAGCTGCAAGGTTTCGGATAAGTGATCATCGAATTAACTCGCAGTGCTTCCTCTTAAAGTCAATACAGCAAGAGGAAGAGCAATGGGAGGAGGAGGAGGAGGAGGAGGAGTCAACACACTTGTTACTCACCAGAAGAGCCGCGACCCAGAGGAGCGATGCCATGGTTGAGTGATACTGGCGTACCTGTTCATCACTCTTCCTTATTTATATACACCTCGCGCCTCCTCCTCCTCCTCCTCCTCCTCCTCCTCCTCCTCCTCCTCCTGGCTCTCTCCCTACCTGCCCCCCCATTGTGGCCTCCCTCACCATCTGCATCTCCCCCCCCCCCGCCACGGGTTGCCAGAGTTGCGTCACGTATATTCGGGACCCCAGATTCCCACACGGTGCACTTTTTTGCCGACTCACATCTTATATATGATAGACACAGTTTGTCGAGTGAAGGAGTGAGCGTGAACTATGCCTCTAAGT
>JACEEZ010022582.1:540691-550691 GCA_016584305.1 Chionoecetes opilio
GCCTCCCCCCCTTTGGTGTGCCCCCCCCAATTCTTCCCCGCCTACTCCTTTTACATAACCCCAAACCCCATCAGGGCGTCCCTCCCAAAACCACTCCAAACCCACTCCAAACCCACTCCAAACCCACTCCGAACCCACTCCAATTTTCGCATTGCCAAAATTTGAAAAATTAACCGCTTTACGGGGAAACTCATCCAGTCCCCCTAGATCCAGCCCCCCCCACCCACTCCCCCCACTCCACCTTTCCGCCACCCTTTCAAGCGGGGCCCTGGGGCGGCAAGGAGTCATGCTGTGGGTGTGGGTGTGGGCGTGGGCGGTGTTTGCCTCCCTCACCCTGCTGCCGCCCACTTGCGGGGGGACCTCGCCCAAGACCACAGCGGGGTTTAAGGGTTGTGAAGGGAAAGGGAAGGGTTTGGGAAAGGGGAAAAAGGGGAAAGGGGAAAGGGAAAGGGGAAAAAAAGGGAAAGGAAAGGAAAAGGGGAAGGGGAAAAGGGAAAAGGAAAAGGGGAAGGGGAAGGGGGGAAAAGGGGAAGGGGGGGGAAAGGGGAAAGGGGAAAGGGAAGGGAAGGGAAGGGAAGGGAAAAAAAGGGAGGGGGGAAATAAGGGAAGGGGAAGGGGAAAGGGGAAGGGAAAGGGAAGGAAGGGAAAAAGGGGGAAGGGATTTAAAGGGGAAATAGGATGGAAAGGGGAAGGGGAAGGGAAAGGGGGGGAAAGGGGAAAGGGGGGGGAAAGGGGGAAGGGGTTGTGAATTAATGGTGAAGTAAGGTTAAGACGTGACAAATTTAGGCATTTTGATTGTAGAAACTTATTCCCTTTGGTTTTGGGTTTGTGTGTGTTGGGGGGGGTTTTTGTTTTGGTGTGGGGTTTTGTGTGTGGTTTTGTTGTGTGTTTTGTGTGTGTGTTGTGTGGGGGTGTGTGGTGTGTGTGGGGTGTGTGTGGTGTGTGTGGGGTTGTGTGGGGTTTTGTGTGGGGTGGGGTGGGGGGTGTGTGTTGTGGGTGTGTGTGTGTGTGTGTGTGTGTTGGGGGGTGTGTGGGGTGTGGTGTTGGGTGTTGTGTGTTTGTGTTTTTTGGTGGTGTTTTTTGGTGTTTTGGGGGGTTTTGTCCCCAAAAAAAACACCAAAAAAAAAAAAAAAAAAAAATTAGGGAATACATTTATTAAAGGGGAATCAAAAAAATAAACAAAAATTTTTCCCCTTCCCCTAAATGGGGTGTTCGTGGTTAAAAATTACACCCCCAACAAAACCCCCCCCCCCCCACCCCCCCCACCCCCCCCTTCATCCTTCCAACACCACTCCTGCAATTAAACCCTTTTTCCCCTTAAAACCCCTTTCCTTCCCCCTGGAGGTTCCCCCCTTTCAAAACCCCCCTTTCCCCCCACCTTTATTAAAACCCTTTTTTCAAATTTAATTTTCCCCTCTTTTCCCCTTTTCCCCCCTTTCCCCCTTCCCCTTTCCCCTTTCCTTTACCTCAAACCCAAACTTTTTTTAAATTTTTTTTTCCCCCCCTTTTTCCCCTTTTTAACCCCCTTTTTCCCCTTTTCCTCACCCCCTTCCCCCTCTCTTCCCCCCCCTTTTTCCTTTAACCTAAACCCTTTTTTTTAACATTTTCCCCTTTTCTTTGATTTCCCCTTCCCCCCCTACCTTTCCCCTTTCCTTTATTTCATTTACTCTTTCAAATTTCTCCCCCTTCTAACCTTTTCCTTTCCCTTTTTTTTATCCCTTCCCTTCTTCCCCCCTTTTAAACCCCCCCAACCCTTTTTTTTTTTTAGCTGTGAACCCATCTAGTTACTTTTTTTAACCCCTTTTTCCTTTTTTGTTATTTTATTTTCTTTCTATCTTTATTTCTACCCATTTTTTCCCCTATCTATTTATTATTTATTCAAAACCATTTTTTTTTTACGGGGAACTATCTATTATGTCTATCTTTTTCTTTCTTTTTTTTTTGTTTTCCCCATTTCTTTTTCTTTTAGGTCTTTTTTGTTTTAATTTTTTGTTTTTTACTTTTCTATTTTCTTTTATTTTTTTTTTATTTTTATTTCCTTTTTTTCTTTTTGGTAATTATTTTTCTTTTTTTTTTTTTTGTTTTTTTTTTTTTCTTTTTTTATCTTTTTCCTTTTTTTTTCCTTTGCCCTTTCCCTTAAAACATTTTTTGAAAACACTCGAAAAACGCTTTCAATACTCATCTTCCTTTTTCTTTCTTTTTTTTCCCTTTTTCCTTATCCTCAATTTCATTTTCCCTTTTTCGTCAAAACCCCCTCTCTCTTTTCTTTCCTCTCTCTTTTCTCTGTCTCCCTCCCCCCCCCCTTTTTCTCTCTCTTTTTCCCCCAAACTCTCTCTCTCTCTCTTTCCCACTCACTTTTTTCCCACTTTTCTTTTCTCTCCCCTCTCTCTCCTCACTCACGCCTACACCTCGCCATACTGAGGGAAAGAAAGGGAAGAAAATAACGCCGGGATCACCAGAAAATGACACATAATGAATCTTAATACGTATTACTCAACAAAGACAGGCGGGCGATCCGTCAGAGGGGCCCCCTCGGGTGCACATAAAAAGGGAGCCCCAAATTTTTACGGTTTTTTTAATGATCCCCCTTTTCTTACCTAGCCCTGTGTGTTTTGTGTGTGTGGTGGGGTGTGTGTGGGTGTTGTTGTTTTTTTTTGGTGTGTGTGGTGTGTTGTTGTGTGTGTGTGTGTGTGTGGGTATGTTGTGGGTATGTGTGGGTGTGTGGTTGTGTGGTGTGTTGGTGTGTGTGGTGTGTGGTGTGGGGTGTGTGTGTGTGTGGGGTTGGTGTGTGTGTGTGTGTGTGTGTGGGGTGTGTATGGGTTTGGTTTTGCTGGACCAATAACCCTTTAAAAAAATGACAGCACCACCCCCCTCTCTCTCTCTCTTCCCCTCTCTTCTCTCTCTTCCCCTCTCCTCTCCTCTTTCTCTTTCTTCTCTCTCTCTCTTCTCCCTCTCTCTCTCTCCTCTCCTCCCTTTTTCTCTCTCTCTCATTAACCCGCCGGCCTTTTAGTTTTGCGGCTCTGCTTCTTTGCATTGGGGGTTTAGGTTATAAAGGGCAAAAGGGGAAAAATTTTCGTTAATTAAACTAGCTTAGACAAAGATGAGACAGATAACCATAGACAAAAAACAGAAACCCCACACACACAACACACACACCCCACACACCCCAAAACACACACCCCCCCCCAAAAAACCCCACACCCCCCCCCCACACACACACCCAAAAACACCCAACACACACCACCACACACCCACACACCCCACACCCACACACACACACACACAAAGTAAAAAACCCAAATTTAATTTTTCCACCCCCACAAACCCCGACGCAAACAGACAAGCAAGAAGACAAACAGACAGACCAAATGACGGCGAGGAAAACATCATTGAATCCTTCACTAAATATATATTGTGAGGCCCCCCCCCCCCCACAACTTTATCTCCGGACCCAAAACGTGAGGGTTTCAGCACGATGAAGGGAAGAGAGAGTGGTTTGAGGAGGATGATGATGATGATGATGATGATGAGGAGGAGGGGAGGAGGAGGAGGAGGAGGAGGAGGAGGAGGAGGAGGAGGAGGGGGAGAGGGAAAACCCGGAGGGAAAAAGGGGTGAAAGAGAAAGCCGAAAGAAGAAAAAAAGGAAAAAAGAGTAGGAAAGGGGGAGGAAAAGGAATAGGGAAAAAGGAGGAGGAGGAGGAGGAGGGGAGGAGGAGGGGGAGGAGGAGGGGGAGAGGAGGAGGAGGAGGAGGAGGGGGGGAGGAGGGGGGAAAGGGGGAGGGAAAGGGGGAGGAGGAGGAGGGGGAAGGGAAACCGGGGACAAAGGGCGAGAGGAAACCGAGAGACAAGAGAACAAATGGAATGAATTAGGAGGAGTAGGGGGAAGGGAAAAAGAAAAAGGAGTAATAGGATTTGGGAAAAGGGGAGGAAGAGGGCGAGATCAATCAGGGGAAAAAAGGGTGATGAGGAAAAAGGGGACACCCAAAAAAAAAGGGAAAAAGTAGTAGGAGGAGGAGGAAGAGGAGGAGTAGGAAGATAAAGAAAAAGAGGAAGAGGAAGAGGAGGAGGAAAACCAGGACAAGGACAATGAGAAAACCGAGAGATAAGGAAAAAAAAAAGGGAATAGTAGTAGTAGGAGGAGGAAGAGGAAGAGGAAGAGGAGGAGGACAAGAGAAACCAGGACAATGAGAAAGCCGAGACAAAGAATTAAACGAAATAGTGGTAGGAGTAGTAAAAAGAGGAAGAAGAAGAGGAGTAGAAGCACACGAGTGGCGATTAAGAAAGTTTGCAGACCTCTGAGTCAAATCTTGCGGGCGGTGCGTGCCAGGCAGAGGGAGGCTGAGGGTTCGCGCCGCAATGCCTACTGAGCCCTGCGATGGTGTCTTTCTGTACTGCGTGGCCTCGTGTATTGGTTACGTTTTGGGCTGCAAAAATTTTCCCTTTTTCATTTTTTTCTTTTTTATCTGTTTTTTTGACCAAAATTTTTTTTCAGTTTTTGTAGCCTAATGTCTGCCCAAAATTTTGGTTAATAAATAATTGAGAGAGAGAGGAGAGAGAGAGAGAGAGAGGGGAAAAGAGAGAGAGAGATGAGGGGGAGAGGGGAAGGGAGAGAAAATGAGAGAGAGAGAGAGAGAGATGAGAGAGAGAAAAGAGAGGGGGAAAATGAAAAGGGGAGAGAGAGAAAAGAGGGGAAAAGAAAAGGGGGAGAGAGAGAAGAGGGGAGAAAAGAAAAGAAAGGAAAAGAAAGAGAGAGAGAGAGAGAGAGAGGAGAGAGAGAGAGAGAGAGAGAAAAGAGAGAGAGGAGAAGAGAGAGATGAGGGGAGAGAACGAGGGAGAGAGGAGAGGAGAGAGAAAAGAGGGGAATAAGCGGAGAGGGGAGAGAGGAGAAAAGGAAGAGAGAGAAGAGAGGGGAGAATCCCTTTAGAGGGGAGAGAGAGAGAGGGGAAGAATTTAACGGTTTTGTGTACTAGTTTTGATCATAAAGGGATTTCTTTTTTTTATCGTAGTAGTAGTAGTAGTAGTGTGTAGAGTAGTAAATAGAGTAGTAGTAGTTAAATAGTAGTATAGTAGTAGTAGTAGAGTAGTAGTAGTAGTGGTATTAGTTTATTTTTAGTATTAGTATTAGTAGTTTTGTAGACTGTAGTAGTAGTAGTAGTAGGGAGTTAGTAGTAGTCGTAGTAGTAGTAGTAGTATTTTTTGTAGTAGTAGTAGGAGTAGTGTATTAGTATTATTATTAT
Source organism: Chionoecetes opilio (assembly GCA_016584305.1). Lineage (NCBI taxonomy): Eukaryota > Metazoa > Arthropoda > Malacostraca > Decapoda > Majidae > Chionoecetes > Chionoecetes opilio. The sequence continues at coordinate 545,929 of JACEEZ010022582.1, forward strand.
TTTTATTTTTATTTTTTTATTATTATTATTATTAGTAGTTGTAGTAGTAGTAGGAGTGTAGTATTGGGCCCGTTAGTAAGTATTTTTATTATTATTATTATTAAATTTTTTATTTTTATTATTTTTATTTTTTAGTAGTAGTAGTATTTGGGTATAGACGTTTGTAGTATAAATAATGGTAGGCCCAAAAAAAATGATGATAGGAAAAATATCGTTTGTGGTTTTGTGTTTTTGTGTGTGTGGGTGTGTGTGTGTTTTTGGGGGTGTGTGTGTTTGTGTTGGTGTTGTGTGTGTGTGTGTGGTGGTGTGTGTGTGTGGGTGTGTGTGTGTTTGTGTGGTGTTGGGGTGTGGGTTTCGGGGGGGTTGGGGTTTGTGGGGTTTGGGGTGTGTGTGTGTGTGTGTTTTGGTGTGTTGTGTGTGTGTGGGGGTGTGTGTGTGGGGTGTTGTGTGTGTGTGTGTTTTGTGTGTGGTGTGTGGGGTGTGGGTGTTTTGTGTGGTGTGTGTGGGTGTGTGGGGTTTTGTGGTTGTGTGTGGTGTGTGGTGTGTTGGGGGTGTGTGTGTGTGTGTGTGTGTTTGTGTGTGTGTTGTGTGTTGTGTGTGTTGTGTGTGTGGGTGTGTGTGTTGTTGGTTTGTGTGTGTTGGGTGGGTGGTGTTTTGGTGTGTGTGGGGGTGTGGGGTGTTGTGTGTGTGTGTTGGTGTGGGGTGTGTGTGTGTGTGTTTGTGTTGTGTGTGTTGGTGTGTGGGTTTTTGTTGGTGTGTGTTTGTGTGTGGTGGTGTGTGTGTGTGTGTGGGTGTGTGTGTGTTGTGTGTGTGTGTTTGGGGGTTTTTGTGTGTGGTGGTTTGTGTGTGTGCGTGTGTGTGTGTGTGTCGCCACCACACTGATGGTCGGGGCGTGACACACTTAAGATCTCAGTGGGGCGTAGGAGGAGAAAGAGAAATGTCCACTGTCATCTGAGTTACATGTGAGGCGGAGTGGACGCGAGGACGAGGACAAGAATAGAACACGACAAAGACACGACAAAGACACGTTAAGGATACGACAAAGACACGACAAAGACACGTTAAGGATACGACAAAGACACGTTAAGGATACGACAAAGACACGTTAAGGATACGACAAAGACATGTTAAGGATACGACAAAGACATTTTAAGGATACGACAAAGATATGTTAAGGATACGACAAAGACATGTTAAGGATACGACAAAGACAAGTTAAGGATACGACAATAACACGACAAAGACACGACAAGGATATATAAGATAAATGAAAGGAAATTTAAAGGTAAATTGATAAAACAAACGGAAGAACACGCAAACAGAGAGAGAAAGAGAGAGTGAGAGAAAGAGAGAGGAGAGAGAGGAAGAAGAGGAGAAGGAGGAGGAAGAAGAGGAGGAGAAGGAGAAGCATTTGATCCTCACAATTTTTTTACTGATTATGCAATTCACCTTCTTCACCAAACTTTTAATCCCTTCTTCTTTGCTGTATGGAACGGTAAAAAGGAGGCATTTTATTCTTCTCTTTCCTTCCCTTTCTCCCTCTTTTTCCCTCCTTCCTCTCCTTACCCTCCTCTTTCCTCTCTTCCCTCTTTCCTTCCCTCTCATTCCCTCTCTCCTCTTCTTCTTTCCCTCTCTTTCCTTCCCTCCTCTCCTTCCTTCTTTCGCTCCTCCTCTCCTTCCTTCCCTCTCTCCCTCTCTCCTCTCCTTTCCCTTTCCCCTCCTTCCTTTCCTTTTTTTTCCTTACCCCCTCCTTCCTTCCTTTCCCTTTTTCCTTCCTTCCTCTCTTCCCCTTCCTCCCTTTCCCTTTCCTTTCTCCCCTGCCTCCTCTCCTTCTCTCCCTCTCTTTCCTTCACTCCTCTCCTTCCTTCCTTCTCCTTCCCTCCCTCCTCCCACACTCTCACCATGACTTTCCTCCAGCGGCGTCTATGAAAAGAGGCGGTGAATGGTGGTTAGCGGCGGGCCAATGGGCGCTGAGAGGGTGGGTTGAGGAGGAAAAGGCGTGAAGAAAAGGAAGTGGGGGGATGGTGGAGCTTGAGGAGAAGGAGGAGGAGGAGGAAAAGGAGGAAGAAGAGGGAAGAGAAGGAGGAGGAAGAGGAAAAGATGTGAGGAAAAGGAATTTGTTGTGATGGTGGAGGTTGAGGAGGAAAAGGAAAAAAAGGAGAAGGAAAAGGAAGTGGTGATAATGGTGGAGGCTGAGGAGAAGGAGGAGGAGGAAAAGGAGGAGGAAGAAGAGGAGAAGGATAATTTGTGGTGACATGTTGATGGTGGTTGAGAGTCTTTAGTAATTTTAGGAGAGAAAGGAAAGTCAGTTCGTGTACTACAATAGAACAAGTAGTAGTAGTAGTAGTAGTAGTAGTAGTGTAGTCGTAGTAGTAGTAGTAGTAGTAGTAGTAGTAGTAGTAGTAGTAGTAGTAGAAGTAGTAGTAGTAGTAGTAGTAGTAGTAGTAGTAGTAGTAGTAGTAGTAGTAGTAGTAGTAGTAGTAGTGTAGTGTAGTAGTAGTGTAGTAGTGTAGTAGTAGTAGTAGTAGTAGTAGTAGAAGTAGTAGTAGTAGTAGTGTAGTCGTAGTAGAGATAGTTAGTAGTAGTAGTAGTAGTAGTAGTAGTAGAAGTAGTAGTAGTAGTAGTAGGTAGTTTGTAGTAGTAAATAGTAGCAGTAGTAGTAGTAGTAGTAGTATGTTTGTAGTAGTAGTAGTAGTGAGCGTAGTATTATTTTTATATATTATTATTATATTATTTATTATTTTTATTAGTAGTATAGTAGTAGAGTAGAAGTAGTAGTAGTAGTAGTAGTAGTAGTAGTTTGTAGTAGTAGTGAAGTTAGTAGTATAGTAGTAGTAGTAGTAGAAGTAGTAGTAGTAGTAGTAGTTTGTAGTGTAGTCGTAGTTAGTAGTAGTAGTAGAAGTAGAGTAGTAGTAGTAGTAGTAGTAGTTAGTAATAGAGAAGAAGTAAATAGTAGTGTAGTAGTAGTAGTGTAGTAGTAGTAAGTAGTTAAATAGTAGTGTAGTCGTAGTTAGTAGTAGTAGTAGTAGTAGTAGTGTAGAGTAGTATAGTAGTGATAGCAAGTTTCAATACGTGAAATAAGAATATAAATACGGATAAATAAGAAAGTAAAAGAAAATAAGTAAATCTGGGTGACTAGTAGGAATGTACATGAACAGTAAATGCATCGATTCTTTCTCATTCACTGTTACCTGTGTGTGTGTGTGTGTGTGTGGTGTGTGTGTGTGTGTGTGTGGTGTGTGTGTGTGTGTGTGTGTGTGTGTGTGGTGTGTGTGTGTGTGTGTGTGTGTGTGTGTGTGTGTGTGTGTGTGTGTGTGTGGTGTGGTGTGTGTGTGTGTGTGTGTGTGTGTGTGTGTGTGTGTGTGGTGTGTGTGTGTGTGTGTGTGTGTGTGGTTGTGTGTGTGTGTGTGTGTGTGTGTGTGTGTGTGTGTGTGGTGTGTGTGTGTGTGTGTGTGGTGTGTGTGTGTGTGTGTGTGTGTGTGTGTGTGTGTGTGTGTGTGTGTGTGTGTGTGTGTGTGTGTGTGTGTGTGTGTGTGTGGTGTGTGTGTGTGTGTGTGTGTGTGTGTGTGTGTGTGTGTGTGTGTGTGTGTGGTGTGTGTGTGTGTGTGTGTGTGTGTGTGTGTTGTGTGTGTGTGTGTGTGTGTGGTGTGTGGCTGTGTGGTGTGTGTGTGGTGTGTGTGTGTGTGTGTGTGTGTGTGTGTGGTGTGTGTGTGTGTGGTGTGTGTGTGTGTGTGTGTGTGTGTGTGTGTGTGTGGTGTGTGTGTGTGTGTGTGTGTGTGGTGTGTGTGTGTGTGTGTGTGTGTGTGTGTGTGGGTGTGTGTGTGTGTGTGTGTGTGTGTGTGTGTCGTGTGTGTGTGTGTGTGTGTGTGTGTGTGTGTGTGTGTTGTGTGTGTGTGTGTGTGTGTGTGTGTGAGTGTGGTGGTGGTTGTGGTGAAGGTATACTATAAGCGAGGAAAATTTGATGTCTAGTGATGGAGAAGCAGACAAATGAGCGAGGGAGGAGATTGGATTGAGTAAAGCAGGGAAGCATTATGGTGGGGAGATGACGAAGAGAGAGGAGAGAGAGAGATGAGGAGGATGAGGAGAGAGAGAGAGAAGAGAGAGAGGAGAGAGAGTGGTAGAGAGAGATGAGGAGGATGAGAGATAGAGGAGTGAGGGGGTTGGTTGAAGGAGAGAGAGATGGAGAGAGAGATGAGAGAGAGAGAGTGTGAGAGAGAGGAGAGAGAGATGAGGTGGAGAGGAGGAGAGTGACCGAGAGGGAGAGAGAGAGAGAGAGAGGAAGAGAGGAGAGAGAGAGATGAGGAGAGAGAGAGACAGAGCAGAGACAGAGACAGAGACAGAGACAGAGAGGGAGATGAGAGAGAGAGAAGAGGAGAGAGGAGAGAGAGAGAGAGATGACGAAGAGAGAGAGAGAGAGGAGAGAGAGAAGAGAGAAGAAAAAGAGAGAGAGACGGAGAGAGAGAGAGAGGAGAGAGAGAGAAGAGAGAGAGAGAAGAGAGGAGAGAGAGGATCGAGAGAGAGAGAGAGAGAGAGGAGTCAGAGATAAAGGAGTCAGAAGGGATAGACGGTGATGCATAAAACAAGAAAATAAGAAAGCAAGTAATAGGAAGAAAATAATGGAAAGGGAAAGAAAATAATGGAAGTGGACCTAACTCGAATTAAAACCAAATTATACTAACGAAAAGGATGACATTTTTACTGGGCTAGACAATTTTAACGTATATAAAGAGAAAATGAAGCGAGAAGGTTACAAAAGAAAAAAA
>JACEEZ010022582.1:555691-560691 GCA_016584305.1 Chionoecetes opilio
AAAGGGAGCATTGGGGAGTAAAAAAGGTAGCGTTGGGGAGTAAACAGGGGAGCCGTTTGGGGGAAAAACGGGAGGTTGGGGGTAAAAAAGGTAGCGTTGGGGAGTAAAAAGGGAGCGTTAGGGTAAAAGGGAGCCCTTTTGGGGGGTAAACAGGTAGCGTTGGGGATAAAAAAAGGGACGTGAGGGGTAAACAGGAGCGTTGGGGGAGTAAACAGGTAGCGTTTGGGGGGTAAACAGGGAGCGTTGAGGAGTAAAAAAGGGAGCGTTTGGGGGGAAAAAGGTAGCGTTTAGGAGTAAACAGGTAGCGTTTGGGGGGTAAAAAAAGGTAGCATTTGGGGAGTAAACCCGGGGCGTTTGGGGGGTAAAAAAGGGAGAGTTGGGGAGTAAAAAGGTAGCGGTTTTAGGAGTAAAACAGGGAGCGTTTTGGAGTAAACCCGGTAGCGGGGGGGGAGGGAAAAAAGGTAGCGTTTTAGGAGGGAAAAAAAGGTAGCGTTGGGGGGGTAAAACAGTAGCGTTGAGGGGTAAAAAGGTAGCCTTTAGGAGTAAACAAAGGGAGCGTTGGGGGGAAAGGTAGCGTTGGGGGGTAAAAGGGAGGTTGGGGTAAACCCGGTAGCGGGGAGGGTAAAAAAAGGTAGGTTGGGGAAATAAAAAGGGGAGCGTTTGGGGGGGAAGACTACGAAGGCTCCTCGTTTATATACCCGAGCATTTGGCAACAGTGATATTTAAAGGCACTTTTCCCGGGGGGTGCTTTCCAAAATATTCCCCCCATTATTTGCGTTATTCCAAAGGAGAAGATTGTGCGTGTTAGTGAGGCTAGGCGAGGGAGGGCAGAAAGGAAAAAACAGAAGAAAAAAAATAAAAGTTCCCGCCCGCCCGGTTTAAAAAATAGCGGGAAAAAAATTTAAACCCCATTTATGGGTTTTTAAAATCCTGTTTTTCCCTTTTTGACTTGTGGTGATGATAATAATAACATCGATAATGACAGTGATGATGGTGATTATATAGGTAATAAGAATAATGATGGCAATGATAATAAAAACAATAATGATATAATGATAAAAAAAGGGGAAAAAACCCCCCACTAAATACAACGGGTATTTTTACTACTAATACTGCATAATAAAACTTCCCCTTTCTAATAAATTACTACTACTTTCTATACTACTACTAAGGGTACTATACTTACACCCAACTCCCGTTTTAAAATACTAATTTCTACACCCTTAATAAAAATTAAAACTGATGATAATAGTAAGTAGCCGACTTAATAATAACAATAATAATAATAATAATAACAAGATTATCAACAAAAGCTGGTACAGAAAAAGATTAATCAATTCAGTTGATTAAGAAAAGTTTAATTGGGGGAAAAAAATTTTCGGTTTTTATATTTTTGCCACTGAATTATGCGATAATCCCCGGGAAAAACCTTTCTCTTTCCCCCTGGGCTGGTCTGTCCTCTCTCTCTCTCTCTCTCTTCTCTCTTCTCTCTTCCCTTTTCTCTCTCTGTTTCCCTTTTCTCCTCTTTCTCCCCTCTCTTCTCTCTCTTCTTCCTCTCTCTCTTCTCCCTCTCTCTCCCCTCTCTCTCTCTTCCCCTCTCTCCCCTCTCTCTCTCCCCTCTCTCTCTCTCTCTTTATATCTCTCCTCACGGAAAATAACTTTTAACATGTCTCAATAAACTCAAAACTTTAACCAAAACTCAGATTTTCCCTATTACATAGACTTTTCGCCTTTATCCAAAAAATGAAAATAAAAATGAAAAAAAAAACCTGAAACCCCGACCCCAAGGGAAAGGGGAAAACCAGGGGCCTCTCACTCACGTCAGGGAAGGGCAACGAGGAGACGCGGGAAAGAAAAACGAAGTAACTGGATTTAGTGAGCAAGGAGGAGGAGGAGGAGGGGGAGGAGGAAAGGGGGAGGAGGAGGGGAGGAGGAGGAGGGAGGAGGAGGAGGAGGAGGAGGAGAAGGAGGGGAGGAGGGGGAGGAGGGGAGGAGGAGTGGAGGGGGGGGAGGAGGGGGGGAGGAGGAGGAGGAAGAAAAAAGAATTTATTAGACAAAGGGGCAACGAATTCAAGTCAAATTAGAACCTTTTAAGCTCCACACCCACACACACACACACACACACCAAAACACACACACACAACACACACACACACCACAAACACAACAAAGCACACACACACACACACACAGAGGGTTTATAAAAAGTTCCCGTGTGAAAATGTCATTGGGTTTTGTGGCTTCAAAATCATTTTATGACAAAAGCTATGGGGGTGTGTGGGGGTGGGGGGTGTGGGGTGTGGTGTGTGTGTGTGTGTGTGTGTGGTGTGGGTGTGTGGTTTTGGGGGTGTGTGTGTGTGGTGTGTGTGTGTGTGGTGTGTGTGTGTGTGTTTGAGAAGAGGTGATTGGGGGACGGAAAAAAAAAAAAAATGCCCCAAAAAAGCGATGAAAAAAAGAAAAAAAAGATTTAAGGGGGAGGAGAGGGGCGAGGGAGAAAAGGAGAGGAGAAGAGAGATAGAGAGAGAGAGGGGAGAGAGAGGAGGGAGAGAGAATGGACGAGGGTTTTATAGCTACTTTTGGGGGAAAAGCGGTTTGGATCGTGGGCGATCTAAAAGTGTGAAAAAATGGGGGAAAAGGGGGGAGGGGAGAGAGAGGGGGGAGAGAAAAAGGGGGAAAAAGAGAAAACCCAGAAGAGAAAAAGAGAGGGGGAGGAGGGGGAGAGAGGGAAAGGGGAAGGGCCGGAAAAGAACGGGGAGAGGGGGAGAAAAGAGAGAGAAAAGAACAAAAGGGGGGAGAAAAGAGAAGGGAGGGGACCCCAGATACACACACACCCCCACAAAAAACAACACAACACACCAAAAACCATAACCCCCACATACACACACACAAAACATTTAAAACCAACAAACACACACAAACAAAAAACACATACAACACACAAAAAACACACACCACACTTTCACCACACACACACAAAAAAAACACAACACACACAAACACACACACCAAAATACACACACACACAAAACACACACAACACCCCACACACACCCCACACACCATCACCCGCCCCTTCGCTTCCCCATAAACCTAAAAATGATGCTTTTTCTGAAATAAAATTTATGCCTCTCCCCGTTCAAAGATTTCATTAAAGTATTGAAAAAAACACCCTTTTTCTTCTTCTTCTTCTTCTTTTTTCTTTTTCTTCTTCTTCTTCTTCCTTTCTTCTTCTTCTTTTTTTCTTCTTCTTTCCCCCCCTTCTTCTTTTTTTCTTCTTTTCTTCTTTTATTCTTCTTCTTTTTCTTCTTCTTCTTCTTTTTTTCTTTTTCTTTCTTCTTCTTCTTCTTCTTTTCTTTTCCCTTTACTTCTTTTTCCCTTTTTCTTTTCTTCTTTTTCTTCTTTCTTCTTCTTCTTTTCTTCTTCTTTTCTTTTCTTCTTCTTTTTTTTTCTTCCCTTTTCTTCTTTTTTCTTTTTCTTCTTCTTCTTCTTCTTCTTCTTCTTCTTTTTCTTCTTCTTCTTCTTTTTCCCGTCTCTTCCTTCCTTCCTTTCCTTTACTTCCTTCCCTAGTCAATTTTTCCCTTTTTGCCCAAATTTTGGTTTTCATTTTTATTATGGGATTGGTTTCCCCTGCCCTTCCTCTCCTTCCCTTTTTCTTCCTCCTCCTTCTTCTTCTCGTTTTCATCATCAAACATTAAACCCTTTGGAGGTGTAAAGTATGATGGACGTCTCTCTCTCTCTTCTCTCTTTTCTCCCTTCTCCCCTCCTTCTCCTCTCTTCCCCTTTTCTCTCTCTCTCTCTCTCAAATCCTTTTTTCCCCTCTCTATCTCCCTTTTTTGTCCCTTCTGTATTTCTGTCTTTTCTTCTCTTCATTTGTTGTTGGGTTTTTCTATGTCTCCCCTCTACCTGGTCTTCTCCTATTTTTCTCTCTCCCTCTCTCTCTCTCTCTCCCCCTCTCCCCCCCCCCCCCCTCTCCTCTTCCTCTCTCTCTCTCTCTCTCTTTCCTCCTTTACCCTTTTTGTATGTTTTGTCCCCTTGGGCCCTTTTGTCTTCTGTCTTCTTTTCTGTTTTGTCTGTTGCCTGCCTGCCTGTTGTCTGTTTTGTTGTCTGTTTTTGTTCTCTCCCCTTTGTTTTTTTTCTCTTTTCTTTCTCCCCTCTCCTCCTCTCCTCTCTCTCTCTCTCTCTCTCTCTCTCTCCTTTTCTCTTTCTTCTCTCCTCTTTCACTCTCTCTAATCCCTGTTTTTATTTCCTTCCATTCCCCCGTACCCCCCCTTTCCCCCCCTCCCCCAAAAACCCCCCTTTTCCCCTCTGCCACCGCGCGCCCCTCCCTCACTCCTCTCGCTTATCACACGCCATTTTAAAAGCCGCAGTAATTTTCCCCCTAAATTGGGTAGCCCTTTGGGGACATTAAAAAAACCAAACCATTACTTTGGGAGCGCACGCCCAACCCCCGTATCAGGGAGAGCAGTTGTGTTTCGTCAACCCCCACACTTTCCAATGGTAGAGGTCTGTTTTTGCGGATTTCCCGTTTACCTTGAAGTCTTGTGTTTTGTGGTTTTGGGGTTTTGTGGTGGTGTGTGTGTGTGTGTGTGTGTGGGGTGTGTTTTTGGGGGTGTGGGTGTGTGTGTGTGTGGGGGTTTTTGTTTTGTGTGTGTGGGTGTGGTGTGTGTGTGTGTGTGTGGTGTGTGTGGGTGCGTCGTGAGTGCGTGCGTGCGTGCGTGCCCTGCTTTCGTGCGTGCGTGCGTGCGTGCGTGCGTTTCGTGCGTTTGGGGCGTGCGTGGGCTGCGTGGTGGTGTGTGGTGTTTTTGGGGTGCTGTGTTGGGTGTGTGTGTGGTGTGTGGGGTTTTGTGGTTTGGGGGTGGGTTTGTGTGTGGTGTGGGGTGTGTGTCCCAGGGTTCAGGCACCTTTGACTCACGTGTTTACCTCTTTATCTTACATTTCCTTGTTTCCCTGTTGTATTTTTGTATATTTTTGTGAGACTGAAAAAAGTTAAAACAAACCGC
>JACEEZ010022582.1:568191-580691 GCA_016584305.1 Chionoecetes opilio
GGGAGGAGGGGAGGGGGGAAGAGGAAAGAAGGAGAAGAGGAAAAAGGGGGGGGGGGGAAGGAAAAAAGAAAAAGGGAAAGGGGAAGGGAAAGGAAAAAAGGGGGAGAAAAAAGAAGAGAGAGAGAGAGGGGGAAGAGAGAGAGAGGAGAGAGAGAGAGGGGAGAGAGGAGGAGAGAGGAGAGAGAGAGGGAAAAGAGAGAGAAGGGAAGAGGAGAGAGGAGAGAGAGAGGAGGAAGAGAGAGAGAGAGAGGGAGAGAAAGATTTCTGAAGGGCCCCTGGTTGGCGGGGGCGAGGGATACTACCAAAACCAATTGTGGGGGGTGGTGGTGGTGGGTTTGGGGTGGGGGGGGGTGGGGTGGTGGGGGTGTTCCCTTTTTCCGGGGGTTTTTCCTGTGTTCTTATTTTTAGGGGTAACTAAAACCCGGGAAAATTTTAGGTTTGTGCAATTTTTTTTCCCAAAAAAAAAAACCAAAAATTTTACACAACAAAACAAAAATACTACTACTTAACAAATACAAAACTACTATACTATATTCTTTATCCACAACACCTCCTACCATCACTTTTTCCCCACCAACCCCCTACACACTACTACACACTACTACTACTTTCCTCCCCCAACACCTCCTACATCCTACACAACTTACATCCTACTACTATACTATTACTACTACTATACTATATTTACTACTACTACTTTACTCCACTACTACCCTACTACTCTATCCCCTATAACCCACAACCTAACCCCTACCATTTTCTAGAGTCGTTGCAGATTGCCTTAAAATTTTGTTGTCTTAATAAAACTAAAAAACAGAAAATTACCTAAAACTCCCCCAAACAATCTAAAAACTACCTAAAAATTACCTAAACTTCAGAGAAAATGTTCATAACAATGTTCAAATTCGAGGTAATTATCTCATATAAAGAAGAAAAAAGGACCAAAGGAAACATGATAATACCAAAACAAGAACCCCCTAACCCGGGAAAGAAAATTACAGTAATAATAACAACAACAATAACAACAACAATAATAATAATAATAATAATCTATAATAATATAAGCGAAAGTGTTCTGCTGTCGTCTGTTGTGTGTGGTTTGTGTGTGTGTGGTGTGGGGTGTGTGTGTGTGTGTGTGTGGTGGTGGGTGTGTGTGGTTGGTGGGGTTTTCCCCCCCCCGTGGGGGCAATACCTCATATGGACATTTTTTGGGAACCCGGTCGACCAGGGGAAGGTTTTAAGCCACTTTTGAGAGATCCCATCATTTTTTTTTTTTTTTTAGCAGCCTATTAGCGAGAATTGTGAAAAAAAAAAAGGGGTTTTCGAGAATTGGGAAACCTTGATGTAGGGTGATGGGTAAAGGGGGAGTAATGGGTGGGGTATGGGGAATGGGTGTGGGGGAGGGTGAGGGAATGGGTGGGGGGGGGTTGGGGTTTTGATGGGTGAGGGGTGGGGGGTGGGGGGGGTATGGGTAAAGGGGGGAGTGAATGGGTGTGGTGATGGGAATGGGTGAGTGAATGGGTGGGGGGTGATGGGAAAAGGGGGGTGAAGGGGGGGGGGGGGGGTAATGGGTGAGTGAATGGGGGGGGGAATACATCATTTTTACATCCAGATTTCAGGAAAGTTAGAAGGGGCTATCTGGAGAGTCCGTTTTGGAGGGCCGAAGCCCACAAAAACAGGTGGTGGGGCCCAAGGCCCCCCCAATAGCCCTCCCAAGCTAGCCAAAAAAATCCGCCCGGAGGGCGGCTTTGCGGCTAGAATAATAATAATAAGATAATATTTAAAAATAATAATGTTATAGGCCCCGCGTCCTCTTCACATGGACAGGTTCAATTAGCTTAAAGGGAAATGAATTTTTTCTCAATTTTACTCGTCCCACAAGCCACATATAAATCCAAAAGCAGCTTTTTTTCCCCAAACAACACACCACACACAACACACACAACCCCCAACACCCACACACACCAACCCCCACACACAAAAACCACACACAGGAACACACACACACACACACACACCAACACACACACACACACACCACACACACAGGCACCACACACACACACACACACACACACACACACACACACACACACCAAAATGCCACACACGGCACAACACAACACACACCACCCAACACATCACCACACACCCCGGCACACACACACCACACAACACAAAAACACACACCCCACCAACATAGACAGGCGCACCACACACACCCACACACGCACACACACACACACAAAAAGACAAAAAAAAAAAGAAAAAGAGAGGGGGAAAAGAAAGAGAAAAGAGGAGGAGAGGGAAAAGAGAAAGGAAGAGAGGAGGGAAGAAAGAGGGGAGAGAGAGAGAGAGGAGAGAGGAGAGAGAGAGAAGAGAGAAGAAGAGAAAAAACCCATTTAAAAGTTTTAAGAAGAGGAAGAAGGGGGTTAATTACAAAGGAAAAAAGGAAAACAAAAACGCAAACACATCTTAGGATCCTTAATGGGTGTTTGATTTAACTACACTATCGAGAGGGAGGAGGAGGAGGAGGAGGGGGGGAGGGGGGGAGGAGGAGGAGGAGGGGGAGGAGGAGGAGGAGGGGGGGGAGGAGGAGGAGAGGGAAAAGGGAAACAATACTGTAAACCCAATTTGGGGTAAAATTTTTTAATCCCCTTCGGAAAAAAATTCCTTTTCCCCGAAAATAACGTAAGAGGTTTAAAAAACCTCAAAACAAAAACGGGGGAGGGTTTTGGTCTCTCTCTCTCTCTCTCTCTCTCTCCTCTCTCTCTTTTCTCTTCTTCTCCTCTCTCTCTCTTCCCCCTCTCCCCCTCTCTCTCTTTTTCTCTCTCTCTCTCTCTCTTCCCCTTTACACACTTTTTAAATTTTTTAAAAAAAAAAAATAAACCTTGAATACACACACACCCTCCTCTCTCTCTCTCTCTCTCCCCCTCTCTCTCTCTCTCTCTTTTTTTTCTCTCTCTCTCTCTCTCTCTCTTTCCCCTCTTTTCCCCTTTTTTCTCTCCCCTCTCCCCTCTCTCTTCCCTCTCTCTTTTCTCCCTCTCTCTCTAAGGGGCAGACGGGGAGAGAGAAAGCGAGAAAGAAAGAGAGTGAGAGAGAGTATTATAATGTTGTAGGAATAAGATATGCAAATGTCTTTGTTTTACTTGAATATGTGCTTATCTTTTAAACCTTTTAATCTGTCTCTAATCAGTTTAAAGATAATTAATGACGGGAGAGAGAGAGAGAGAGAGAGAGAGAGAGAGAGAGAGAGAGAGAGAGAGAGAGAGAGAGAGAGAGAGAGAGAGAGAGGAGAAAAGAGGGAGAAGAGAAGAAGCGAGAGGAGAGCGAAGGGGAGAGAGAGGGAAGAGATGCAATTTAAATAAAAAAATTATCTTCATTTTTTAAACAAAAATACCACCTGTGTACCACCGCACTATCGATTCACCTACACAAAAAACGAGAAAATAGAGAGAAAAACCTCACAATAATGCAACAACTTTCAACAACACCAACAAACAAAGACTGCAAAAAAACAACCTATAATATACAAACTAAAAAAAAACAATAAATGAATAATATGTTTTAACAGATAACTCAATACTTGATTAGCAGGTAGAAAATATATAGCAGTACATGCGTTTGTGTGTGTAAATGAGATGGTAATGAAGACTGGCTTGAAGAGGAGGAAGGGAGGAGAGAGAGAGAGAGGGGGTAAGGGAGGATGGGAGGTAGGGTAAGACAGAGAGGGGGGTAGAGGAGAAAGGTTGGGGAGGAAGGGAGGAAGGGGTGGAGAGAGAGAGGGGGTTAGGGAAAGGAGAGAGAGAGAGAGAGGGGGGTAAGGGAAAGGAGGGAGGAAGGGTAGAGAAGAGGGAGGGGAGGTAAGGCAGCAGGGAATTAAGTACGTGACGTGGCTTGATTACAGCTCTGATGACGCTAAGTGAATTTTATGTTGAGTGAATTAATGAAGAGAACAGAATAGACTAGACTAGAGGGGAGTAGATAAGCAGATAGCAAGAATAATCACAGTCAGCCATAGAAATAGTAGCTTAAATACATATATAAATAGGCTGGTTAATGATTACTAGAAATAATATAGATACAAGAGAGATTAAATTATAGCATGTAGGACTTGTAGGTTAGTAATTAAATGCTGGGGAGTAGATAAACAGATAGCAAGAATATTAACAGTCTGTCATAGTAATACATAACCTAAATACATATCTAAATAGGGTAGTTAATGGATAGAGTTGAATGATAGTTTGTAGGTTAGTAGTTAAGTGCTGGGGAGTAGATAAACAGATAGCAAGAATATTTACAGTCAGCCATATTACTAGTAATACACGCCGGACATAATAAATTCACGCCGGACTAGAACCCTCCTGAGGAGAGACAAGGAGAGGTATGTCAGGAGTCTCGCTGAGGATGTCGAGGGACATTTGAACGCTAATGACCTCCGACCCGCCTACCGAGCCCTGAAGAAGCTCAGTTCTAAGTCTCCTTCTCGGGCGAGTGCTATTCGAACAGCAGATGGGCGCCTCGTGTCGGACATGGATGGGCAGATGGCTCGTTGGGCTGAATACTTTGGGCAGTTGTTCACGGTGGACCCTCCAACTGAGCAGCTTCACACCACTGGGTTACAGGCAGTGGATGTCGATCCTCCCATTGACGAAACCGCACTCTCTCTTGACGAAGTCAGAGAGGCTGTAGCAAAGTTGAAGGGTGGAAAGGCAGCTGGTGTTTGTAATATCAGTGCGGAGCTCCTCAAAGCTGGGGGTGAGGCCATGATCCGCGGGTTGCATGCTGTCCTGACTGCCGTGTGGCAATCAGGTACCATTCCTCCTGACTGGAAAAGGGGGCTGGTCGTCCCTATCTGGAAAGGGAAAGGGGACTGTCAGGACTGCAACAATTACCGCGGTATACACTGCTCAGCGTACCAGGCAAGGTGTTGCCCATCTATTGCTGACACGAATTCGCAGTCATCTGGTGAAGCATCAGAGACCTCAGCAAGTCTGGGTTCACGCCTGGTAAGTCAACAACGGACCGTATCCTAGCGCTTGTGTCCTGGTGGAAGGGCCGACGTGAGTTTCGACAGGGGATGTTTGCAGCCTATGTTGATCTCAAGAAGGTGTTTGACTCAGCGCATCGTGAGTCACTCTGGGTCTTCTGCGACTTCGAGGGATTCCTGAAAAGGACTTTTGGGTTTTGATAACTGGTCTGTATTCTGAGACTGAGAGTGCTGTGAAGTGTGGGCAGGTGTATCCAGCTTCTTTCCTGTGAATACAGGAGTGAGGCAAAGGGTGCGTCCTTGCCCCATCCCCTTTTCAACGCTTGTAGGACTGGGTATTGGATAAGGTTGTAGATCAAAGTGATTGTGGAGCATCCGTCGGCAACACCAAGATCACTGATTTGTTTTTGCCGATGATGCAGTAATCTTTGCTGAGTCGCTGGAGGTCCTGGTGATGGCCCCTCGAGGGGGCTGCACGAGGAGGCAAAGCCTTTTGGGACTTGAGGTCCCCTGGCTCAAGACCAAGGTCCAGGTGTTTGGAGACTTACTAGATGAAGCAGTACAGTCTGTCATGCGTGTGGCGAGGACATTTAGATCTTGGAAAGTTTTACAAAACCTTGGTAGCGCAGTCCATAATGACGGCGGGTCACGTCAAGAAGCTTACGGCGGATTGGCATACCCAGGGTTTTATGGACTCCCCCTCAGCGGGAGTTTTTTGGCGTTGTCGGTCCTGTGCAGGAGGCAAAGATCGGATCTTCAAGTCGCTTGGATCCCGTTTTTACTCTATGGTTGTGAGACAGGAAACTAATAGTGACTTGAAGGGGACAAATCAATCCCTTTTGGGTTAAAAAGGTCTTCGCAGAATCATGGGGTATGCTGGGATGATTACGTGAAAAATCAGGATTGCACCGTGGACGAACGAGGCCTATTACCTCACAGCCCGGGCAGCGCCAATTCGGCTTTTGGGAGTGGCCCGCTCCCTAAAACCCGATCCTTCCCATCGGGGTATCTGTAAGAGACAATCCGGCGTGGAGGAGGGCCCAAGGGGGCCCTACAAGGTCGTGGCTGGGGGAAGTTGATGTTTCTTGTCGAGAGCTGCTTTTTGGAGGGAAAGGGGCCCGCATGGGAACTCGCGCGTGGTGACCCCCCGGGGGTGGCGTCGTGGGTGGGCGAGGGGACGCGCCCCCCGGCGTGCCCCAAAGATGTTGATAGTAATACATAAAAAAAAAAACCCAAATACATATCTAAATAGGGTACTTAATGGGTAGGTTGAATGAAGTTTTTAGGTTTTAGTTAAATGCTGGGGAGTAGATAAACAGATAGGAAGAATATTAACAGTGTCCAAGTAGTAATAGTAATAGTAATAGTAATAGTAGTAATAGTAATAGTAGTAATAACCTAAATATATAGATACATAGACTGATATATGGATAGAAGTTAATTTTCCCACTCTCTATTTCTCATTTCTATTTCTCAATGTTTCTATTTTCCCACTTTCCTATGACTTAAATCTGTTCCAAAGAAGAGTAACAAGACACCTCCCGAACTAAAAGGTCACCCCCCCTTTTTTTTTTTTTCCTTTCTTCTTCTTTATAGGGACTGGCAACTAAGCGGGCTTTGTGTTACCCATTTTTGTTGTGCCCTTCGCCAGTTCCTTGTGATGTAAAAAAAGAAAAAGAAAGATGAATTGATAGTTTAATGGATATTCTAATGTGTAGATAAATAGACTGATAGATGGATATAAAGATGAATTGACAGTTTAATGGAGATCTTAATGTGTAAGTAAACAGACTGATAGATGGATATAAAGATGAATTGACAGTTTAATGGAGATCTTAATGTGTAAGTAAACAGACTGATAGATGGATAGAGACATGAATTGACAGTTTAATGGAGATCTTAATGTGTAAGTAAACAGACTGATAGATGGATATAAAGAAGCATTGACAGTTTAATGGTGATCTTAATGTGTAAGTAAACAGACTGATAGATGGATATAAAGAAGAATTGACATTTTAATGGAGATATAAATGTGTTGCTATTGACAGAGTATCTCAGGAGAATATTTAATAGAAAGATAAGACCGTCTGGAGGTAGGTGGTATGATAAGTAAAAAGAGAGAGAGAGAGAGAGAGAGAGAGGGGAGAGAGAGAGAGGAGAGAGAGGGGAGAGGAGAGAGAGAGAGAGAGAGAGAGAGCGAGAGAGGGGGAAGAGAGAGAGAGGAGAGAGAGGAAGAGGAGAGAGAGAGAGAGAGAGAAGAGAGAGAGAGAGAGAGAGAAGAGAGGGAGGAGAGAGAGAGAGGAGAGAGAGAGAGGAGAGGAAGAGAGAGAGAGGGGGAAAAGAAGAGGTAAGAGAGAGAGAGAGGGGGAGAGAGAGAGAGAGAGAGAGGGGGAGAGAGGAGAGAGAGAGAGGAGAGAAGAAGAGAGAAGAAAAAAGGTCGTGTTTTAAAATGGAAGCTGAGAACCCACTGGAAGCTGGGAATAAAAGTGTGGTGTGTGTGTGGGGTTGTGTTGTGTGTGTGGTTGTGGTGTTTTGGTGGTGTGTGTGTGGTGTGTGTTGTGTGGTGGGTTTCGAAAAGACGAATGGACGGTACAAAAGACAATGAACACAGAACGAAAGGAAGAGAAACTATGGGTAACAGATAGAAGCAAATAACTAATGAAGTGAAACACGTCAAGAGACAAGAAAATGAATGAGATAATTATTCATGCACGGACGAAACAAGAAAACCATAAAAACAATAAAATAAAGATAAAATAAGAAAATCATAAAAACAATAAAATAAAGATAAAATAAAGATAAAATAAGAAAACCATAAAATAAAGATAAAATAAAGATAAAATAAGAAAACCATAAAATAAAGATAAATAAAGATAAAATAAGAAAACCATATAATAAAGATAAAATAAAGATAAAATAAGAAAATCATACAAACAATAAAATAAAGATAAAATAAAAAAACCATAAAAACAATAAAAAAAAGATAAAATAAAAAAAACATAAAAACAATAAAATAAAGATAAAATAAAAAAAACATAAAAACAATAAAATAAAGATAAAATAAGAAAACCATAAAAACAATAAAATAAAGATAAAATAAGAAAACCATAAAACAATAAAATAAAGATAAAATAAGAAAACCATAAAAACAATAAAATAAAGATAAAATAAGAAAACCATAAAACAATAAAATAAAGATAAAATAAGAAAACCATAGAAACAATAAAATAAAGATAAAATAAGAAAACAGTAAAATAAAGATAAAATCGGAAAACCATAAAAACAATAAAATAAAGATAAAATAAGAAAACCATAAAAACAATAAAATAAAGATAAAATAAGAAAACCATAAAAACAATAAAATAAAGATAATAAGAAAACCATAAAAACAATAAAATAAAGATAAAATAAAAAACATAAAAACAATAAAATAAAGATGAAATAAGAAAACAATAAAATAAAGATAAAATAAGAAAACCATAAAAAACAATAAAATAAAGCTAAAATAAGAAAACCATAAAAACAATAAAATAAAGATAAATTAAAAAACCATAAAAACAATAAAATAAAGATAAAATAAGAAAACCATAAAAACCATAAAATAAAGATAAAATAAAATAAAATAAAATTAAAAATAAAATAAAACCATAAAAACATTGCGTGATGTTATGGGGAATGAATGAAGAGTTGAATAATTAAAGATGATTAATGTTCGTAAATGTTTAAGATTATGTCGTGATTGTGATAATGTTGGATAGTTGAAAAAAAGGAGAGAGAGAGAGAGGAGAGAGAGAGAGAGAGAGAGGAGGGGAGAGGAGAGAGAGAGAGAGAGAGAGAGAAGAGAGAGAGAGAGAGAGAGGAGGAGGAGAGAGAGAGAGGAAGAGAGAAGAGGGAGAGAGAGAGGAGAGAGAGAGAGGAGAGAGGAGGAGAGAGAAGAGAGAGAGGAGAGAGGAGAGAGAAAAAAAAAAAAACTAACAGAAGTAAAGCAGAAAACAAAACTAAATCTTTACAAAACAAAATCAAAAACGTAGTAAAAAAAAAACCCTCGAACTTGAAAAAAAAATAGAGAAAAAAGAGGAAAAAACAACAAATATTTGGGGTCAAAATATTTGGGTAAATGGACAAAAAAATGTAAAATAGAAAAAAAAGCAAAAATTCCATTCAATAAAAAAACGAAGGAGAATGAGGAAAAAGAGAAGGGAGAGAGAGGAGGGAAGAAAAATGGGGGAGGAGGAGGGGAGGAGGGGGAGGGAAGGGGAGGAGGAGGGGAGGAGACAGGAAGAAAGGAGGGGGAAGAGGAGGAGGAGAAGAGGAGGGGGAAACAATAAAAAAAAAAAAAGGAATAAAAGGGAAAACCAAACAGAAAACAGACCGATAGGCCCTTTACAAGACTGTTTTTTTAACTATACTAACTAATAGATAATAAGAGAGAAAGGATAGGAAGTAAAGGTCCTCCTCCCCCAACCCATCCCCCCCACCCCGAACCCGGGCCCGGAAAAAGAGTGATCCCATGAATATGAAAAACTGCAGGGAAATTTTTGGGGGAAATTTTGAAAGCTGTAACTAGGGCAAACTACTATAGTTTGGGGGGTGGGTTTTAGGCTTGATAGATAGGTCATGTTAGGGTTGTTTTGTAATGGGTAAACACAGTGTGGAGGTTAAAGGGTGGTGCGGCACCGCCTGGCGCTTTTTGGGAGGCAGCAGTCAATCAGGCCCCAGCTCCGTTCAATCCCTGGGATTGTGTACTTTCCATGTAGGACGCCGTACACTTCAACCCTCCTGCAGCATGCCCCGGGTACCTTAAATCCCGATGGTGGTCACTAACTGTCGGCCCCAACGAACCAACCCCGTCCGGGTCGAGAGTAGTATGGAAACCCCTTTAAAACCGGGGCTATCTTGTGTGTTATGAGGTTAATGTAGTGTTTGAGGCTCAGTGTGGAAGTTCAGGGGTGGTGGGCACCTTGCCTGGCGTTTCTGGGGGCAGAGTCAATCAGGCCCCAGCCCCGTTTTAATCCACTCGGTAGTGCACTTTTAAGTGGACGCCGGCATTTAATGCCCCTGCAGCAGTGACCCTGGTATAGAGGAGGGGAGGAGGAGGAAGGAGGAGGAGGAGGAGGAGGAGGAGGAGGAGGAGGGGGAAGGGGAGGAGGGGGAAAGGAGGAGGAGGAGGAGGAGGAGGAAGAGGGGAGGAGGAGGAGGAGGAGGGGGAGGGTTTCAAGGATTACATAGGAGTAACAGACACCAGGAGCCTATTTGGTCCATAGCGAGGGTATCGCTGAACTAATAACTAAAACAACTATTGTAAGAAAAAAAAGTTGGAAAATTACTTCCCTTAGAGGATAGGAACATGGAATTTCATAGGCAGAATGTTAGGGTAGAAAAATACTAACACAACACCATACCACTAAAAAACTAATCGAACGGGGGGCTAGATACGAATTCGCACTATCAATACCCATTTTCTTTACAGTGGCGTCAATCTGTTTTTTAACGTGTTTTTGTGTTGGCCCGACAAAATTTTCTGGTAACTTTTTCCATCGAGGGGGAGGGGGGAGGAGGAGGAGGGGGAGGAGGAGGGGGAGGAGGAATTTCAAAGGATTACAAAGGAAACAAAACAGCACAGACCCATAGGTCCTTAAAGGCTGTTTGCTTTACACACTACACTAACTGATGATAAGAGAGAAAGGAAGGAAAGTAAAGGCTCCTCCCCACCCCCCCCATCCCTCCACCCGAAGCTGGCGGAAATGAAGTGATACCATGCGTATAAAAAATGCAGGAATTTGGAGGAAATTTTGAAACTGAATTTATGGCTAACTACTACTATTTTGGGGGGGTTTTTTTAGTGCTTTATAGATTGGCAGTTATGCGTTTGTAATGGTGTGAACACATGAAAACAGAACACAGAGGAGGGGAGGAGGAGGAGGAGGAGGAGGAGGAGGAGGAGGGGAGGAGGGGGAGGAGGAGGAGGAGGAGGAGGGTAGGAGGTAAAGGAGAAAGTGAGTAAAACTGTTGTTGGGGGATGAAGGTGTACACACAGAAGGAAGCTATTGGTTGAGAGAGCGACCAATGGGGTGCGTTGAGGCAATGGAGCGTAGCATGCCTGGTGGGGGGGGGGAGGGGGAGGAGGAGGGGAGGAGGAGGAGGAGGGGAGGAGGAGGAGGAGGAGGAGGAGGGGGAGGAGGAGGAGGAGGAGGAGGAAGGGGGAAAAGGAAGAGGAAAAAATGAAAGAGGGGGTATAAGCCTGAAAAAAAAGTAGAGGGCAAAAATAAATTTCTACTCTGAAAACTAAACAGAAATCGTAGACTCAGACACGAAAACAAATAATTTTAAAGGAATAATTAATAAAAAAAAAAGACCTTGTGATTCAATGCAAGACGTAATTTAATGAGTTAGAAAGAATCATAGAAACAGCAACAAAGAAAGGGAAGATAAATAGATAAGAAAGGATAATAGATAATGATATATAATAGATAAAATAAATATAATAGTACATATAAAGATAGATAAAAAAACAAAACAAAAAATCTGACTGAATGAATATGAATAATGAATGAATAATGACTGAATAAATTTGAAAAAAAGATGTAATGAGTTAAAAAAATACAAAAACAGGTAGAAAGAAAAAAGAACAAAAACAAGTGCACATAAAAGACAGATAAAGAAAAAACGACCAAAAACTAATACGAAAAAACAATATAAAAATAGATGAAAAATGACAAGGGAAGTTTCCAAATCCTGGCAGCGAGGGAGAGAAACAACAACAACAACAACAACAACAACAACAACAAAAGCAATAAACGAAAGAATAAAGAAAAAAGAGAAACCGCAGAGGGTGAGGGAAACAAAGTGGAATGAAGAAAAGTTTTAATGTTGCAAATGGATCGATTCTTCCGTTTTTGAAGGTGTCCAAGTATTAGGACGAGGAGGAGGAGGGGGAGGGGAGGAGGGGAGGGGGAGGAGGAGGAGGAAGGAGGATGGAGGAGGAGGGGGGAGGAGGAGGAGGAGGAGGAGGAGGAGGATTCTACAGGATATATAGAAAAAAATACACATACTAGTTCTTGTTATGTTTTTTTTATATTTATTCACACTAGCCAAATAAAAAGAGGAGCGGGAAGAGGAAGGGAAGGAGGAGGAGGAGGAGGAGGAGGAGGAGGAGGAGGAGGAGGAGGAGGAGGAGGAGGAGGAGGAGGAGGAGGAGGAGGAGGAGGTAAAACGCTCAAGGAAATCACAGCTATATTTACGACCTCAAATAAAAATAAAAAGAAAAACCTACCACCATTACCACACAATCTCTCTCTCTCTCTCTCTCTCTCTCTCTCTCTCTCTCTCTCTCTCTCTCTCTCTCTCTGTGTGTGTGTTTCCTCGATAATGACTTCTAAGTAAGGTCGCAGCGGAGGTCGGGGAATAGGATAAGCTTGGGTGAGCAGCGAATATTGTTTCTGCTTTTACCCTGTTCAGAATATCGCTCATGTTTACTTGCTTTTATATTGTTCTTGCCGCCTTCACAAAG
>JACEEZ010022582.1:589546-592046 GCA_016584305.1 Chionoecetes opilio
TGAAGGTGACTGCATTGTTGGAATCCAAGAATGGCCACACACGACACAAAACCAACCACAGCACACACACAACCTATATATAAACACACACACACACACACACACACACACACACAACCACACACACACACAACCTACGACCGCCTGAACGGTTCGGTGGGTTAGGGCGTCCGGCACCATTCTGTGGTCCGGGTTCGATTCCCGGCCCCCGCTCAATCCCGGGGATATTTCCACTGAGAATTTCGGGCGGTTACTGTCCTCCTAGAGCCAAGGCGATGCATGTGTGTGGTGTGTGAGGTCCCAGCATTACCCAAAGATCGGTAATAATGATGTCCAAGCTCGCACCGGGAGGGTGAAACTGACGATCGCGAGTCTGACTCGCATGGACAAGACCATGGGTGAATGACACACACACACACACACACACACACACACACACACACACACACACACATGCACACACACGCACGCGAGCGAGAACGTAACAAAGAAACAAACACATATGAAACTAGGGGGGGGGGGGGGCACTCAGTAGAGCGCATACCTCCGCCGAATATTTCATCAATCATATATATATATATATATATATATATATATATATATATATATAATTATATTATATATATATATTTTATATATATATATATATATATATTTTTATTTTTTTTTTTTTTTTTTTTTTTTTTATATTATATATTTTTTTTTTTTTTTACTTTTCTTTTTACTTTTTTTTTTTTTTACTTTTTTATATTCGGGCGGAGTTATGCGCTCTACTGAGTGCCCCCCCCCCCCCCTAGTTCACTGATGTATTGCTTTTCTATTCTCGTGAAAAATGCATAAGCCTGATTAGCTCACACAAATATCTACTGAGTGCCTATCAATGTTTAAAACACTTTCCATCAATACATTTCCACACATGCTGCTTGACCAAAAGATGATTACGAGTATTTGGCTTCTCTGCTTTCATCAATTATATAATTAATGTACGACTTTATTTATGTTGATAAACAAAAAGAGATAAACAGTTATATACTGTATTTTGATTAATTCCAATGCGAGAAAAACTTGAATTTATTATTAAAAAAGTGGTTTAGGTGTCGATGCTGCCAAGGATAATAAATGAAATGCCTAAAGTGTTACGAATTTTCACCTTCCACCGCTGTATTGCGCTGTTTCGCTTTTATATAATGGTTGCAGACAACACGTCATTATGTGTCAATGCAAAGGATTACAAGGGATTAGTACGGCGAGGGATTAGTGGCCGTTCCATGTTGAGAGCTCACCTCATGCTGCTGTTTTATGCACGGCAAAAAGAGAGAGCATAGTGTAATGAACGTTATATGCACTTTACGTGTCATTTTTTTATTCTCTCTCTCTCTCTCTCTCTCTCTCTCTCTCTCTCTCTCTCTCTCTCTCTCTCTCTCTCTCTCTCTCTCTCTCTCTCTCTCTCTCTCTCTCTCTCTCTCTCTCTCTCTCTCTCTCTCTCTCTCTCTCTCTCTCTCTCTCTCTCTCTCTCATTTACGATTAGGGTTTCTAACAGAAGTGTCAAAATTAGGCTGAATTAATTATTAGTAATAAGATTTAAAGCATAGATACTGCCCTCTTGGATGATATAAGTAATATCATTTACGATAAATCACTATAATTCATAACTTTGAAATATGATACAGATTTCCATATTTCAGTTCACATTGGATTTCATTTCAGTATATATTATATTTCCTTATATAATATCTCCATCATTATAATCACTTCCTTCTGCTATCCTTGCACCATCATCATCATCCTCGCCGTATTTATCCTATTTTTTGTATCTACTCGGTTTTGTTCTTCTCGTCCTCGTCTTCTGTTAGCATCCATCACTTTTGCCTCAACTATATCACGCAGCACCACTATACGTAATACTAAAGCAACAGCTAATCAACGCACATCACCATAACGGCAGGCGGATTCTGGGGAGGATTAGCAGCAACGTGTTTGTGGAGACGCGCAACCTTCACGCACATATTAATTAATTATTCAAGATCATAAACAGTTAAGTTCTGCGATCAATGGAGGTCAGTGTTTAGAGTGGGATGGAAGAATGGAGGAGGAGGAGGAGGAGGAGGAGGAGGAGGAGGAGGAGGAGGAGGAGGAGGAGGAGGAGGAGGAGGAGGAGGAGGAGGAGGAGGAGGAGGAGGAGGTCCAAGAGAAGGAGGAAGTGGAGTAAAACAGGATATGAGAGGCAGGGGTAAGATGGTGATGGTGACTACTAGAAGGAGAAGGAATACATAGGAATACAAATACGAGTATCTAACAAACAGCAAAACTAATTATTAAGCTATTTCTCTAGTAAACTACTAGTGTTAAAAACAGAATAGCACAGAACAAGGCTCCTCCCCACCATCCTTTCCCTTCGGCAAAGTGCCAACAAAATACAGCTAAGAGGACTAATGTATACAATGTAGACAATTACTATAACTTGAAATATTTATAGTTAATAATGAAGGAAGAGGTAAAG
>JACEEZ010022582.1:597046-637483 GCA_016584305.1 Chionoecetes opilio
CCCCTTGAGCAAGGGGATGGGTATGTGTGGAGTGTGAGGTCCCAGCATTACCCTAAGACCGGTAATAATGAGCTCCAAGCTCGCACCGGGAAGGTGAAACTGGCGATCGCGAGTCCGACTCGCGTGGACAAGACCATGCATGGGTGAATGACACACACATACACATACACCCAGGCAAGGCATTAGGGTGGCTGGTAAGGCGGAACAAGGTTAGTGTTATGAGACTGGCGATAATAGCATTGTGCCTTGTTTTGATGAGAGATATGATGGAACGAAGACGAGCCGCAAAGATGATAAATTTCCTCGCCTCACCTTGGTCGTGTAATCTGTGTCGCTGACTCTCTCATTAACGTAACTAATGGGTGCCATGTTTATGCTTCCCTCTGATTTATGCCCCAGGAAGGATGTGCTGAGTACCTGGCCATTTATGTTAGGTTTCTCTTTTGGAATGAATTTTTCTAAATTTTTGTAATTTCAAAAGAAAATATCAAGGCAGTACTGAGGCAGCCTAGTACCTTGCTACCTTACTACTACAATACAGCTTTGCGTGTTGTTTATCCTACTCTCATTTGTTTTTTACATACATATACTCGTAGACTGACTATTGCATCACATCTACCTGGCTAGCCTAAACGATCTACGTGGCTGTAGTACTACACGAATAATTTGAATAATATAAAAGAAAGGACATAAAAGCAAAAAATGATGAAATTATACCTGGCTATACATCTACCTGGCTAACCTAGTTCTACGTGGCCGCAATAATACACAAATAAAATATAAGAAAAGAAAAGCAAGAAAAAAAGAAAAAACAAAACATGATGAAATGGACGAAGGAAGAAGAAAATAAAGAGGCATTCTGAAGGATGCAAAATGTATTTATTTATTTTAAGTTCTGAATTTTACCCAAGTCTACAATACTATTTTTATGTCAAAAGAAAAGTGTATTGAAAAAATACTTATGAAAACAATCATCAGCTGTTCATGTTCAACGAGAGTAACAATGTAAATACAAAACCACAAACAGTCTACAATTATTTGTAGTCACTATTAAAGATTTGTATTGAAATCTATATTCAACATATTTCATGCCCACTTACATGCACAGTCTATAACGTGTGTGAGTTATACGAGACAAAGTCAACCCACCCCCCTACACACACGCACACACACACGCACACAGAGGACACACACACACTTTTCTAATGTGGGTCGATAAGAATGGTGAACGTTGCTGCATCACAGAGTGGACACAGAGCTGCGTTGTTGCATCACAAAGCATGACTGGCAGTTGCTTTTTCCTTACGGTGCATTGTTTCACGGTGCATTTTATGAAGAAATTTAGTGCGCAATGTACATGGATGTAACGGTACTGTAATTATCATTCATTGCCTCTTACTGCAAACCCCGTAACGATACAGATAATGTATTGACATTATTTTTGTAGGCGTTTAATCAAATTTTAATGAGTTTTTTTTTGTTTTTAAGATTAGCCGCTTAGACTGCGTGGCGCGGGTCTTTGAGTGTTGCTGGTGGTCAGCTGGTGACTGTTATGGTGAGCAGCAGAGGGACCTTTGGGAGGGACGTAACCCAGCCCACGTGGATTTGGTGTATTATCCAACCAGTATCGAACGTTGATAATGGCGGCTGGCTTCATACTGACGTTATATATTTTCTACCTAGGAAACATTTCTTTTCGAAGTTAATAACCTTGATCGATATTGATATCATGCAATATCTTCGTAAGAAATTAAGCAATGCGTTAACCATGATGTTCAGATCAGTGAATACATTTTTACGTAAAATTTGTTACACTTTTATTCGTGAAAACAAAGCTACGAGTAATTTACTTTACAAGTAAATCATTTACTTTAATTAACCATTCACTTGCTGATTTGTCGAGGAGAGTGTGCGAGGCTTATGTACCTCGCATGGTATTATGATTAAAATTAATGTTACACTGACTTTTTTACACTTCATTATCATATTTTTGTACAATTAGTAAAGTATGGCATATTTGAGTTTTTGTCACTATAATTGCTAACCTATCTCTTTTCTCTCAATCATTTAAGAGGATGAACACTCGCATATTCACTAAAAAACTCAAGGCCGGAAGAGACGCATTGTTTGTTTTAGAAAGATAAAGTAAAGAAAAAACTCGAGTGATAAATAAACTCTGTGGTGGAAAATATAATAAACATTTTACGGCATTAATTGCGCCATGCGTCTGCCTCGCAAAAATACCTGAGAAAAACAACTAATCACGTGTATTCCCATGATATTGCTTCATTAATGACACAGCAAATATACTTCAACATTTACATCCGCTTACAAACATAGAAAGAAGCACGCACCCACACGGTCTGCGTGTCTCGCTCCCACAGATAGATTACGCAAATAACACTTTTTTCGCCATGCCATATCAAGTTCCCTCGGCCGCTAACTCCTCCTCGGCGCTGGGAGCGAGGGCCAAGGCGGCCGCCACCTCCTCCTCGGCGCTGTGAGCGAGGACCACGGCGACCGCCACCTCCTCCTCGGTGCTGGGATCGAGGGCCTAGGCGGCCGCTACCTCTTCCTCGGCGCTGGGATCGAAGGCCACGGCAGCCGCCACCTCCTTCTCGGCGCTGGGAGCGAGAGCCTCGGCGGGAACCACCTCCTCCTCGGCACTGGGATCGAGGGCCTATAGGCGGCAGCCACCACCTCCTCGGCGCTGGGATCGAAAGCCACGGCAGCCGCCACCTCCTTCTCGGCGCTGGGAGCGAGAGCCTCGGCGGGAACCACCTCCTCCTCGGCACTGGGATCGAGGGCCTATAGGCGGCAGCCACCACCTCCTCGGCGCTGGGATCGAAGGCCACGGCGGCCGCCACCTCCTTCTCGGCGCTGGGAGCGAGAGCCTCGGCGGGAACCACCTCCTCCTCGGCACTGGGATCGAGGGCCTATAGGCGGCAGCCACCACCTCCTCGGCACTGGGAGCGAGGGCCAAGGCGGCCGCCACCTCCTCCTCGGCACTGGGAGCGAGGACCCACGGCAGCCGCGACCTCCTCCACGGCGCTGGGATCGAGGGCCTAGGCGGCCGCCACCTCCTCCTCGGCGCTGGGGTCGAAGGCCACGGCGGCCGTCACCTCCTCCTCGGTGCTGGGATCGAAGGCCACGGCGGCCGCCACCTCCTCCTCGGCGCTGGGATCGAAGGCCACGGCGGCCGCCACCTCCTCCTCGGCGCTGGGATCGAAGGCCACGGCGGCCGCTACCTCCTCCACGGCGCTGGGATCGAGGGCCTAGGCGGCCGCTACCTCTTCCTCGGCGCTGGGAGCGAGGGCCTAGGCGGCCGCCAACAAGATTAATAGACTACTTTAAAAGTCTATAGATATTGGCCGCCACCTCCTCCTCGGCGCTGGGAGCGAGGGCCACGACAGCCGCCACCTCCTTCTCGGCGCTGGGATCGGAGGCCATGGCGGCCGCCACCTCCTCCACGGCGCTGGGAGCGAAAGCCTCGGCGGCCGCCACCTCCTCCTCGGCGCTGGGAACGAGGGCCACGGCGGCCGCCACCTCCTCCACGGCGCTGGGAGCGAAGGCCTCGGCGGCCGCCACCTCCTCGGCGCTGGGAGCGAGGCTCCGGCGGCCGCCACCTCCTCCATGGCGTTGGGAGCGAAGGCCTCGGCGGCTGCCACCTCCTCCACGGCGCTGGGAGTAGAACCAGTAGAATCCAACTGCACTCTGTTTATGGATTCTAGAATAAAAAAAATAAAAAATCCTTAATACGGCGGGGTATGGTGTAAGCCTCGCCGCGTGTATGTGATATACTTCAATAAGATGCGCTTCATGAAGGACCTTGCGTAGTGCTCTCCCTGGTCCTGGTGGTGCTCACGCTGCACCACCGAAGCCTGAACAAAGAGTACAGGCGTTACGTGCTGCAAGGATCCCCAGCGCTGCAGGAGAAGTACATGCAGACACTCGCGGATACAGAGGCAGGGTTGCAAGAAGTGAAGAAACTGCGGGGCGAGAAAGAAGCCATGACCTCCAAGAACGCTAAATTGATGAATGGATATGAATTGATGGATTCCATTATCGTGCAGCAGAAAAAGTTCATGGACAATCTGGCGACTTATCACAAAAAGGAAATTGATGAAGCCAAGCGTACCATGGGTAACATGACCTAAAAAATGGAAAACAAGGATTTAAAGATCTTGCAACAGAAAACATTGTTGGATCAATCAAATTATGACAAGCTAAAAGTTAATAAGCTAAGGCGAGAAAGAGACAAAATGGAAAATTATGTAATTTGTAACAAGCAGAAGGCTGATGAAGCAAAGTGTCAGCTGAACTATATGGAAAGTGAAGCGATTATCAACAGTCTTAAGGCTGATTTGGTAAAGCAACAGATGGACAAAATGCGGCAGAGTTACGACTCAACCTAACCTTAACACTGGACGAGAAGGAAAAAGTCATCAATGAAATACAAGAAAACTACAGAAAAACACTCCAGGCAAGAAAAACGGCATTGGACGAGGTGAAAAAATTGAAACTTGATCGCGACGAAGTTGTCAGGGAAAAGAATGACTTGGACGAGTATTACAGACGAGTTGTTTACATCGCCTCGCTTACCATCCATAGACTGAAGCAAGAACAAGGGAACAAGTGCACCGAGTCTATTATCCATTTCAGAACCTATGAGGCATCGTTTTTCGCAAATATCTTCTAAACAAACAGTTGAATCAAAATGACAATTTGGCACAGCTTGTCTGACTGGGTTACAGGCATTGGATGCCGATCCTCCCATTGACGAAACCGCACCCTCTCTTGACGAAATCAGAGAGGCTGTAGCAAAGTTGAAGGGTGGAAAGGCAGCTAGTGTTTGTAATATCAGTGCGGAGCTCCTCAAAGCTGGGGGTGAGGCCATGATCCGCGGGTTGCATGCTGTCCTGACTGCCGTGTGGCAATCAGGTACCATTCCTCCTGACTGGAAAAGGGGGCTGGTCGTCCCTATCTGGAAAGGGAAAGGGGACCGTCAGGACTGCAACAA
Organism: Chionoecetes opilio; assembly: GCA_016584305.1. Taxonomy (NCBI): domain Eukaryota; kingdom Metazoa; phylum Arthropoda; class Malacostraca; order Decapoda; family Majidae; genus Chionoecetes; species Chionoecetes opilio. The sequence goes on from JACEEZ010022582.1 coordinate 602,067, forward strand.
TTACCGCGGTATTACACTGCTCAGCGTACCAGGCAAGGTGCTTGCCCATCTATTGCTGACACGAATTCGCAGTCATCTGGTGAAGCATCAGAGACCTCAGCAGTCTGGGTTCACGCCTGGTAAGTCAACAACGGACCGTATCCTAGCGCTTCGTGTCCTGGTGGAACGCCGACGTGAGTTTCGACAGGGGATGCTTGCAGCCTATGTTGATCTCAAGAAGGCGTTTGACAGTGCATCGTGAGTCACTCTGGGATCTTCTGCGACTTCGAGGGATTCCTGCAAGGACTATTGGTTTGATAACTGGTCTGTATTCTGGGACTGAGAGTGCTGTGAAGTGTGGGGCAGGTGTATCCAGCTTCTTTCCTATGAATACAGGAGTGAAGCAAGGGTGCGTCCTTGCCCCATCACTTTTCAACGCTTGTATGGACTGGGTATTGGACAAGGTTGTAGATCAAAGTGATTGTGGAGCATCCGTCGGCAACACCAAGATCACTGATCTTGTTTTTGCCGATGATGCAGTAATCTTTGCTGAGTCGCTGGAGGTCCTGGTGATGGCTCTCGAGGCGCTGCACGAGGAGGCAAAGCCTTTGGAACTTGAGGTCTCCTGGCTTAAGACCAAGGTCCAGGTATTTGGAGACTTATTAGATGAAGCAGTACAGTCTGTTCATGCGTGTGGCGAGGACATTGAGATCTTGGAAAGTTTTACATACCTTGGTAGCGCAGTCCATAAAGACGGTGGGTCACGTCAAGAAGTCTTACGGCGGATTGGCATAGCCCACGGTGTTATGGACTCGCTCAGCGGGAGTATTTGGCGTTGTCGGTACCTGTGCAGGAGGACAAAGATCCGGATCTTCAAGTCGTTTGTGATCCCTGTCTTACTCTATGGTTGTGAGACATGGACACTAAATAGTGACTTGAAGAGACGAATCAATGCCTTTGGTAATAAGTGTCTTCGCAGAATCATGGGATATCGCTGGGATGATTACGTGTCAAATCAGCGATTGCACCGTGAGACTGAATCGAGGCCTATTACCTGCACAGTCCGTCAGCGCCAACTTCGGCTATATGGGCATGTGGCACGCTACCCTGAAACCGATCCTTCCCATCGGGTTGTATCTGTAAGAGACAATCCGGCGTGGAGGAGGCCAAGGGGGCGCCCACAAGGCTCGTGGCTGGGGCAAGTTGATGTTTCTTGTCGAGAGCTGCTTGGTATGGGAAAGGAGCCTGCATGGGAACTCGCGCGTGGTGACCCCCGGGAGTGGCGTCGTAGGGTGGGCGAGGCGACGCGCCCCCCGGCGTATGCCCCCAATGATTGATTGATTGATTGTCTGACACCGTCCCCTAATTTATGGCAGTAGAGTGCATTGACAAGTGTGTTTAATGAAGGAGTTTACTCTTGGCTTTGACGGCGAAGCTGACAAGAGCCGAGTAGACATTCGGACAGGGTAAGGTTTGTGACGAACTTGTGACGTGTATCAAGCCACGCCCTCATTCCCCACTCCTGGCTTACCCTCCCTCCCTCCTTGCCTTCCTCTAACCCCGTACCCCCGCCTTCCCCCTCGCGCTCCCAGATTCCTATTCTCTCTCTCTCTCTCTCTCTCTCTCTCTCTCTCTCTCTCTCTCTCTCTCTCTCTCTCTCTCTCTCTCTCTCTCTCTCTCTCTCGTCCACTTGCGTTGGACATGATATGACGCCATGCACATGTTACTTGTCTATAATGGCAGATAACCCGAAAGTATATGCTAACTCATTGAAATTTGTATATGACCCTCTTTCCCAGAGGCCACATTGTGCGTATGATGGGATGAGGTAGCTGTGGCTTGATCATTTATAGGACATCGGGTTGGAGTCGGAAAGAATTAAAGGTGGAAATAGAGCGGGGATTCAAGAGCAGAGTAAGAATGTAAAACAAATGTCAAATGGAGTGGAGAATGAGGGCGTGGCTTGATACACGTCACAAGTACGTCACCTGAAACCTTACCCTGTCCGAATGTCTACTCGGCTCTTGCCAGCTTCGCCGTCAAAGCCAGGAGTAAACTCCTTCATTAAACACACTTGGCAATGCACTCTACTGCCATAAATTAGGGGACGGTGTCAGACAAGCTGTGCTAATTTGTCATGTTGATCCAACTCTTTGTTTAGAAGATATTTGCGAAAAACGATGCCTCATAGGGTCTGAAATGGATTTTTTTAGTAGGGTGAAACATGAGGCCGGTCACTCGCAGACAACCGCCCAACAACCAACGCCAATGGTACACGAATGCCAGCAGGAAATGTCGCCCAAGAAGTACAAAAAAACACATCAAGAAAATAGCCCAAACACCGAAGACAAGGTGACACAGGAAAATAAGGAAAGCCAGAATAAAATGCCACCCAAAACTTACCCAAAACACAATCAAGAAAACAACCCAAACACCGAAGAAAAGGAGACAATAGCAGGAATCTAATAGTAGAGAATATAAGGAATTATAACACATAGGCGCGTGTCTAATGGTAGGAACAAGTGTAGACAAAAATGATGGAAGAGACACAGGGAATGAAGGAATGGAATAGTAAAGAATATAAGGAATTAGAACACATAGGCGCGTGTGTGGAGGTAAGAACATGTGTTGAAGCGACGGAAGAGACACAGGGAATGAAGGAATTGAAAAGGGGCGAATATAATTAATTAGAACACATAGGCGCGTGTGCTGAAGCGACGGAGGAGACACAGGAATGAAGAAATGGAAAAGTCGCGAATATAAGGAAGACGAACACATAGGCGCGTGTGTACAGGTTGGAACAAGTGTTGCCGAAGCGACGAAGGAATGGAATGATAAAGAAAATAAGGAATTATAACATATAGGCGCGTGTGTTGAAGCAACGGATATGACACAGGGAATAAAGGAATGGAAGGGTAAAAAATATAAGGAATTAAAACACATAGGCGCGTGTATGAAGGTAGAATCAAGTATTGACGAAGCGACAGAGGTAACACAGGCAAAGAAGGAGTCTAACAGTAGAGAATATAGGGAATTATAACACACTAGCCGCCCTCCGGGCGGACTTTTTGGCTAGCTCCTGCGGAGGGCTATTGGTGGGCCGAAGGCCCACCAAACACAGACTCTCCAGATAGCCCCTTCAAACTTTCCTGAAATCATGGATGTAGAAATGTATGTATTAACGCCTTACCCATCACCCCCCACCCATTCACTCACCCATTACCCATCACCCCCCACCCATTCACTCACCCATTACCCATCACCACACACCCATTCGCTCACCCATTACCCATCACCTCCCACCTATTCCCTCACCCATCACCCATCACCCCCCACCCATTCACTCACCCATCACCCCACACCCATTACCCATCACCCCACCCATTCACTCACCCATTACCCATCACCCTACATCAAGGTTTCCTAAATTCTCGCAACCCACATTTTTTTTTCACAATTCTCGCTAATAGGCTGCTAAAAATAAATAAAAAGTAATCGGATCATCTCATAAGTGGGCTTAAAAGTTGCCCCTGGTCGAGCTGGTTCCAAAACTGTGCCATATGATGGGATTGGGGCACGGGGGGCGGCACCTATCGCGGACACACACACACACACTTTCGCTTATATTATTATAAATAGGTGCGTGTCTAATGCCGAGAACAAGTGTTGACGAAGTGATGGAAGAGACACAGGGAATAAAGGAATGGAGTAAGAAAAAATATATGGAATTAGAACACATAGGCGCATGTGTGGACGTCAGAACAAGTGACCCTATAGATAATGATGAAATTAAGAGTGTTGGCCGAGTCCCCGAAGACCGCAAAGATAGTGCATAGGACGAGACAACACCCAGCGATGTTGAGGACGAACAAGAGTAACCATAACTTGAAAAGAAGCAACAAATCAATAGAAAAAATAATCGTTTGCGAGACCAAAAAAGCGACCAATATCAGAAGAGGAAGATAAAGAAACTAAATACCAAGACGAAGAGAGAGAAAGACCAGTCGATAAAGAGAGAGGAAGGGAAGGTTTGCGGTGAAGAGAGGGAAAACAAGATGTTAATGACAAGCTAAGGGTAAGGAAAGTGTCTCTACAAGGAGATAAAAACTTGGTCACAGAGGAAGAGAAGAAACCACCGCCCTTTTACCCTACGAAGACGACCATTGGCACCAAAACGACTCTGGCGACGACCAAGCTTGACCAAACAAACAAGAAAGTGGTTGAGGTTGAAAAGAAGAGGTTTGAAAATTAATGCAAATAAGATAATGACGAGAAATAAAAACTAAACGAATGATTACGAATGACTAAACGAATGAAAAAACACGATTTTCACGACTGGAAGAAAATAAGTGAAAAAATACGATACATGATGACAAGAATGAATGAAAACTTAACGAATGATTCCTTAGTTTCGGTGTGATGGAAATGCTTCTCTGATTAACATTTCCAATTATCATGATGTCGTGTCTTTAAGGATTATTGTTTCGAGAATGAACCCGAGGTGTTGGTGCGACCTTCACTGACCTGATTCTTGGGGTCATGAATAAAGGGATCTGACTGACTCCTCCCCTAATAATATTTGCTACTTATCATTTTACCAGTTTTATGAAATTTTATCACTTTGCTTATATATTATTTGTTTGATTTTTGTTCTTCTTTCTCTCTCTCTCTCTCTCTCTCTCTCTCTCTCTCTCTCTCTCTCTCTCTCTCTCTCTCTCTCTCTCTCTCTCTCTCTCTCTCTCAAGGTAGACAGGCAACAAAGGTAAAACAAAAAAAGGAGACCAAGGTAGACAACAACAAGACGAGAAAAAAACCGGAATGGACTGGAAGAACCACCAAGACAGCGAGAAGCAACTATATTCAAGTGATAAAAAAAACTGCCAATAACAAAAAATTCGTCTCTATCTATTTTTCTCTATATATTCTAATGGATCTAGCCGCGGGAGAAGTTAAATGGAGTGTCCAATGGCAGGGAGGAGGGCACGCGACGCCCCTACTTCCTCCCTGAGACGACGAGAGTTAAATAAGCTTCCGAAATATCTAAAGTTACGACTCACAACACATTAAAACTATTTACATATTATAGAGGTAGAGGGGGAGAACTAAGCCTGAGTGAGATGAGAAGCCGCTTGCGATATTAACAGACTCATACCACAAAGAAATTAAGTGGATTAAGTTTATCATGAAAGGAGTAGAAATTAATAGATTTTCTTAGATTTAATATGAAAAGAGCAGAATTTATTTTTATTTTTACTGTTTTATACCATGGAAAGTTTATCTGGTATTATCTTGGTTTATCTGTATGGGTTATCCTGTTTAGTATGAAAGGAGCAGATAATTGAGAGTTTACTGTTTTAGACAATGGACAGTTTATCTTATATTCTTAAATTTAATAAGAAAGGAGAAGAATTGTTATTTTCACTGTTTTATACCATTGAAAGTTAAATTGGTATTCTTATATTTAGTATGAAAGGAGCAGAAGGGTTGATATTTTTACTGATATATACCACGGAAAGATTGTCAAGAGGGAAAGACCTCAAACACAAATTAAGAAAAAAAATCTCTACTGATATTCTATGACAATAACAACGACATTCCTAAACTTGCCATGAAGAGATTAAATATTCCCACCTAGACATATTTTCATGGATGTAATGGTACTATTAGTGTCATTCATTGGCTCTTAATTTTAACGCCGTAACGATACAGATGATGTATTGTTTTCATTTTTTTAGACCTTTAGTCCTGTTTAATGAGCTTTTTTTCATCTCTTTGAAAGATTACCCGCTTAGACTGCGTGGCGCGGGTCTTTGCGTGTTGGCGGCCAGCTGGTGACTTTTATGGTGAGCAGCAGAGGGACCTTTGAGAGAGACGTAACCCAGCCCACATGGATTCGATGTGTTTTTATGTGTATCTAACGTTAATAATGGCTGCTGGCTCTACTCTAACGTCAAATGTTTTATATCTAGGAAATACTATCTATGAAGTGGATTAGCTTGAATAATCTTGAATAGATTAGCTTGAATGAATGAGCTTACTCCATCTTTGTAAGAATTTATGAAATGCGTTAATCATGATGTTCAGTGTTTAAGATTTGTATATTTAGAAATTGCTTTGAAATAATAACAATTAGTCTGTTTGTCATTGTATGTGCAGTCTGAATAAATATTTGCGTAACATTCGTTATGTTCGTTGTGTATGTGATCAGTCTAAGTCCAGTGGGATCACAGAAACACAAGTTACTTTAAGTAGGTTCTATTCTAGTGGTAACAGTACAAATTGCAGAGAGGACAATAGGGAACGCCTTTACAAGCCTCAAGGCGGGTGTGACTGTCTGCCCAGTGGCCACCACTAGGGGTTGCCAGGTGGCGTGCTGCTGGCGCAAGGTTGCCAGGCAGCACCTGCTAACTAAACTATCCCACACCTCCCTCCCCCCTTCACGTTCATAGCAAGGTCTTGAGCGGACTCCTGCTGCTGCATTATCCGTTCTGAGCGGCAAGGGACTGGGTCGCTGGTGGGAGTAGGGGATTCATCTATCGTCGGGGGGTCGTTAGTGGGGAGCTGCACAGGACGGAGGAACCGTCGGTTGCGCCACCATAAACGACCACTGGGTAACCAAACTTGATAGTCCCGTGACCTGCCGGTGCCCATGATGGTGCCCACTTTGTCCCAGCGAAGCGATGTCGGATCCTGGATACGAACTTGCTCGTTGATCTTCAGCCTGGGCAGGGGACGGGCGTGCGCGTTGTAGTGTGTCACGACGTCTTGAGCACAGTTGGCAGATCGGCGGTCACATATCTGTCTTGGTCTGCCACTCCATCAAGAAGGACTGGGGGTGGGCGGGGACGCAAGAACGGAGAGGTCGTCCATACAAGATTTGTGCTGGGGAGCGACCGGTGTAGTTCGGAGCATTGCGGAGCTCCAGCAGTCCGCGGTCAAAGTCCTCGCAGTCGATATTGCCTGATGGAGCCACCTTCAGGATTAGGTGTTTGACGGACTTGACTGCTGCCTCAGCGTGGCCGTTGGACTGCGGGTAATGCGGTGAAGACACCATATGCCTGACTCTCCAGCGGTCGAGGAACGCTGCGAAGTCCCGGCTCGTGAATTGGGGTCCTCCGTCGGTCCTGAGACGCACAGGGACGCCCACGTCACGGAAGTAGTACCGGAACTGGCAGATGGTGGCAGCAGACGTTGTGTCGCTGCCACATGGCACCACAGCGGGCCAACCAGAGAGACGGTCAGCTATAACTAGGAATGACTTCCCAGCAACAGTGAAGAAGTCGGCTGACAATGACTCAAACGGTCTAGTGGGGTCTTCGTCAGACAACAGGGGCTCCTGCTGCTGGCTTGGCCGCATCACTTGGCATGGCCCACATGCTTGGACAGTGTTGGCGATGTCAGAGTTGATGCCGAGCCAGTATACAGCTTGCCTCGCACGTCTCTCGGTGGCCTCTACTCCTCGATGGCTGTCGTGGAGGCGGACCAAGACGTTGCGGCGTAAAGCAGCTGGAATAGCAACACATGCTCCATAGAGGACCAAATCCCCATCGCAGTATAGGTCCTCACGTAGTTTCCAGTAAGGAAGCAGAGTATTGTGAAGACTGTAACAGTTCAGAGGAAAACCGTTCTTCACACAGTCTAGCAGCCTGACGTAGGAAGGGTCGTTGCGAGCTGCAGTTTGTAGGGCCTCCCGTGTCATGTCACCGGTAGGTGAAGATTCCGAACGGTGTTGGCTGGCGAGGGACTGAATGGCCTGCAGAGTAACGACAGTGTTGATAGAAGCACAAGTCTCGATGCTCAACATTTCATCCACGGGGGCGGGGTGGCCGACGGGTGCGCGGGACAAAGCGTCGGGAATGCAGAGGTGCTTACCCGCGCGCCACACTGCTGTGAAAAGGTAAACTGAGTTTCTCCTTTAAGCGCTGAAGGCGAGGATTCTCAACTGCATCCAGCGAGTAGTGGTTGAGGATTGGCACCAACGGGCGATGGTCGGTGACTACCTCGAAATGCTGCAGGCCGATGAGGTAGAATCTGCACTTCGATGTCGCCCATGCTACGGCCAGAAGCTCGAGCTCGATGGTAGCGTAGCGTGTTTCTGCCTCCGTCAGGAACCGGGAACCACACTGAACCAGTCGGAACACTCCTCCACCGTGGTCTTGCAGCAAGGCGTAGCCAAGACCATACAAGCGAGAGGCGTCTGTCTGCAAAACAGTGGGCAAGGCAGGATCAAACGTGGCGAGGACCGGTGGGCTCGACAGGGCTTCCTTCACACGTCGGAAAGCCTCCTCATGGTCGGGGGTCCAAAGAAAGGTCCTCTTGGGGCTCATGAGGGGGCGAAGTGGCTGAGCAGCTGCAGAGATATCCGGAGAAAACTCCGCCAACTGATTCACAAGACCCATGAAAGAGCGGAGGTCAGTGAGGTTGGCAGGAGTGGGAAAGTCCCTGATGGCACGGATATTTTATGGGTCGGCTGCTATGCCATCCCTGGAGAGGTTGTAACCACAGAAGGATACTGCAGGTTCGGCGAGAACAAACTTGTCCGCGTTGAGAGTGATTCCATACTTACGGCATCTTGACAATACTTCGTGGACGCGGAGTAAGTATGCGGAGTAGTCCTCGTCGTATAGAAGGATGTCGTCGACAACCTTCACACAGTTCATCACACCTTGGAGTGCCAAGTCACCTCGGAGGCAGAAAGCGTCTCCAGTAGCCGCAAAACCCATTGGGCCGCGGAGGTACCTGAAGCGGCCGTAAGGTGTGATGAATGTCGTCAGTGGCTGGTCTTTCTCAGCGAGCTCAATTTGCCAGTAGCCACACAGCGCGTCTACCTTAGAGTAAAAGCGTGCCTTCGGGTCCACACTACGGATCGCTGCGAAGGGCGTGGGTGAGGGATGCGCTGGACGTGACACCTGTTTGTTTAGTTTAGACAGGTCGGTGGTGATCCGGACACCACCATTGAGCTTGGCAACGGCTACGAGAGGATGGCACCATGGGGACGGGTCGTCGCCGGCAGGAACAATGATACCCTGGGCCACCATAGACTCCAACTCTTGCTCCACCGACTCGCGGTAAGCAAGGGGGATCAGACGGGGTGTGTGGATCGCGAAGGGTATGGCGTCTTCCTTCAAGTGGATCCTCATGGGTGGGCCTGTCATAGGCTTGAGTGGCCTGGCCCGTAGCGTCTCCTTCGTCACCAAGACATCGCTAAATACCTTCAGGAAGTATCCACGAGCCTCTAAAGGGGATGTGTTGCCGGTGAGAGGGAACGATGATGGCGCGGAGGCGGGTGGAGCGGCGGGGCCAGGGCCGGGCTGAGGGGTGGTACCAAGCGTGTAGCCACTCTCGTCACTGCTCGCGTCGCGCATCCTGTTGGCGTGCCTCACCTCAAGGATCGGTTTAGGGAACTCCTGTGAGATGATTGACAGCTCCTTCAGATGTTCATACGAGATCAGAGGAGTTGGTAAAAATTTACGCCATCGTGCACGTCAATCCACGCCGAGCACGACCTGTTGCTGAAAGTGATGGTGGCCTGGAATGAACCCATGGCTGGAGTCATCTCCGAACCGTCAGCTGTGAACCGCTTGGCCTTGGGCGGCGGTTCGAGTTCATGCTTGGAAAGACCCAGGTGGCGTAGGACTTCTAGGCCAATAACGGTAACGTCTGCGCCAGTGTCGGGGAGCATCTGCAGAAATGCTGACACATTGCCGTGGGTGACGGTGACGCTGATGGACTGAAGACGCTTGGTACTGGACCGAGGAGTCGGGCCCACGCGTCTAACGTGGCTCGGACGCTGTTGAGGGTCTTGCGGCTGACTGCCAGGGGACTAGGGACGAAAAACACTGGTGCCGTGGCGTTGTTTGCGTCGTTGTTGCTGACCCTTGGGTTTCATCTGGGAGCAACGCATGTCATAGTGACCGATGCGGCCGCACAAACGGCACTGGGTACTTTTAGCAGGGCACCGTACAGTGTGTGTTCAATGTCCCGTACGTCCACAGCAGATGCACATTGACTCGGCAGCCGGGCATGAGTGTGGAGCGTGCTGCCTTCTGCAGCTATTGCACGGTGTGCTGGGTGGAAGTGTAACGGCACGGGAACCAGTCTTCGCCTTATGAGCTGCCGTCTTCACCTTCTTGTACTGCGACATGGACCTCACAGCAGTAGGGGGGCGGCTCGCAGGGCTGACGTGGTGTTTTGGGCGGCCTCATAGGCCCGACATTCCGTCACTACATCCTGCAGAGTGCATGAGGCGTCAAGAGAGATGAGGCGTTGGACAAGTTGTTCGTCTCGAACGCCCATCAAGATCACCTGCTTGAGCTGGGTTTCCTCGCACTCCTTGTGATTGCCCTTACAGATGTCAACTTCTTCAGATGCCCGCTTCAGGCGAACATAGAAGGCAGCGAACGATTCGCCTTCCATCTGTCTTGAGCTGAAGAGTTCCCGCCTACGAAGTGCCTCGTTCCTCTGGGCCTTGAAGTGCTCTTGCAGGACATTAAGTACGTCTTCTACAGGAGACGTGGAGTCTGGGGGCACTTGTAGTGTGTGCTCCAGTACTCGCTGCGTTTCGAGGGACAAGCACATACGTAGCTGTATGAGCTGTTTCTCCTGTGACAAGCTCGGGAGATCCACCATCGTCCATCTCCGCCTCCATTCTCTGAAGGTCTGGTAAGAGACGTCAGGGTGGAGTACTGTGGGTGGTTGAACAGAAGCCTTGGGTGGAGCGGGTGTGGGAGCGCGGCTGTTCTGTGTTGGGGCCGTGGCTCCTTGTGTGGGCGGTGTCACCGGTGTGGAAGACGACATGGATGAGGCAGCATGCGGTAACAGGGTCGTGATGAGCGTCTGAAAACGAGTCGACTCCTCTTCACGTCGCCGTTTGTCTTCCTCTCGCCGTTGCCTCTCATCTTCACGTCGTTGCGCTTCCATCCACTGCATGAGATCAGGAAGGTCCATGGTGGAGGCGGTAGGGGAACGTTCCTGACGTGAGGCAGGCGGGGTTGAAGGGGCAGCCGCCCCAGTGGGTGGAAGTGAAAGTGAAACCGCGTCATTCGGGTCTGGCACGGGGGTACGTGGCGGTGACATTCGGGTCTGCTTCGTTTTCTTCCTCGTTTCGGTCATGGTGAATGGGTGTACACAGTATTTTCTAAGTACAAATCCAACGCTTCAACAGCTCGAATCGGATGTACATGAAAAATACAGCGACACGAGTCACGAATGTCCATAACTTGTTCGTGTGTCAGTGTGGTTATATACGGGTGGCAGTGGCGAGTGGCGGCGGTCAGCTGGGTAGCCACAGACTAGGGGTGCGGAGAGTCGCGTCGCTGTGCGTTTGCCACCCACAAGACAGTGCGCCGGTGGCTATTGAGAGGGCAGCAGGGTCAGGCGCTCTGCGCTCCGTAAGACCGGGAGGCCGACAGAGGGGGAATGACCAACCCAAAGCGTAGCCACTGTGCGCACGAAACCGCTCTGTACTGCACGAAAGCGTAACACACGACACTGCACACACACGACACTGTACACACCCGAGTAGCACTGTAGCTCCTGGCACCGTAAATCCACAGGGAAGCAGAAATTCCAGTGCTGCGGGCGGGGTTTGGCGCGAAGCTGAGGCACACACAATGGCTGTCGGCGTTTGGTTTCCCATAAAAACTGTCCTTCACTGTTTCACTAGTGACTCACTGCGCCATGGTCGTTGTGTATGTGATCAGTCTAAGTCCAGTGGGATCACAGAAACACAAGTTACTTTAAGTAGGTTCTATTCTAGTGGTAGCAGTACAAACTAGGGGGGGTGCACTCAGTAGAGTGCATACCTCCGCCCGATTATTTCATTAATTGGTTGCCATGGCAACAGTTGTGATTCGATTTCATCCAAAATTAAATCAGTTCTTCCTTATAATAAATAGACCCGGTATACCAAGTTTGGTCCAAATCTATTCCTAAGTTTTTGAGAAATCCTGTACACTAACAAACAAACAAACAAACAAACAATCAAACAGATCGGGGGGAAAACATAACCTCCCTCCAACTTTGTTGGCGGAGGCAATTACAGAGGGGACAATAGGGAACGCCTTTACAAGCCTCAAGGCGGGTGTGACTGTCTGCCCAGTGGCCACCACTAGGGGTTGCCACTAGGGGTTGCCAGGTGGCGTGCTGACGGCGCAAGGTTGCCAGGCAGCACCTGCTAACTAAACTATCCCACACGTTACACTTTTATTCATGAAAGCAAAGTTATGATTCATAAAACAAGTAATTTACTTTAACCAAGCACCTGCTGATTTTTCGCAGAGTGTGTGAAGCTTGCTACACCCTGGCCTATTATTATGATGATTTTTATTATGATTATTTTTAATTTTATTATATTTTTATTATTATGATTATTATTATTATGATGAATGTTACACTGACTTTCTTACACTTCATTATCATATTTTTGTTCAATTAGTACATTATGGCATAATTCAGTTTCTTTGTCACTATAATTGCTGACCTATATATTTTTCTCCAAATCATTTAAGAGGATGAACACTCGCATATTCACTAAAAAATTCAAGGCCGGAAGAGACGCATTGTTTGTTTGAGGAAGATAAAGTGAAGAAAAAACTCGAATGAAAAATAACTCGCTGTACCCAGAGAGCCAAACCCGATTTTTTTCCAAAATTCGTCCCGGTGTGCTGTAAAAGGTTGGCTTATGCAAATCACATCTACAGGTGTCTATGAACATGTTTTAGAGGGCCAACCCCGGGAAAAAGCTGCTTGAAAATTTTGGGAGGTCAAAAACTAATATAACCCCATAGGTTCGAAAATCGTAGCTTTTGTCCCTATACACTTTATCTACTCACGTTTTCAATGCAAAAGATTGCTCTCAATTCTGTTTTAACTACAAACTAATGTAAATTATTGGCATATTTGGTATTTAGTTATTTAGGTCTTGACAAATAACCATATAATTAGAAATCAAACATTTTTATTCTAGTTTACGTAGTCAAATAAACATCTGAAGTAAACATTACATTTCGATATAATGATTATCTGTGACAGTTATGCTTATGAGAAAAGCAACAAAATTAATGGTTGTACAACACTTAATAAATCTCATTAAAATAATGGCAGAATAATTATAATACTGTCACATGGAATAGATCATGTACATTAACTGTCAATATCAGAGTCACTGCTGTCTGCATCCAGTGTAACAATGCTCTTTATACGACTACATTTTCTTTCTGATCCCTGGCAACGGCAACCAATGTAGCAAGGAATGCCTTTTTTGCTGCAGGAACAGTTTCTGTTGCAGCCTTTCAGACAGCCACACGAGATATTCTTGGACATTTGATCTGGCCATGCTGGTAATGTGGATGGAACTGGCAAAAGCTTGTTTTCTACTAGTGACCAGCCAAAATTAGTAAATGGTTCCAAATTTGGTTGTAGGGTATGCACTGTTTTGTCAAGTATTGTAGCCAGGGCTGCCCGTTTCACATGCAACAGAAATGCGTCTTCAGTTGGGGGTAGAAGTTTCAAAAGTATGGACTTATTGTTTAAGAATTTATGTACTCTTAAGTCTCCCAGTGCAGAGCCTTTAAAGTCATCATCCTGATGAACAGATGAAGCCCGATCCTGATGTCTGGTCAATTACTGAGACTCTCTTACCAAACCTTTGTTGCAGTTTCCCTTTCAGTCTTGTAGAATGATAAGTGGATGCTGTTTTGACACCAACATCACGAAGCATTTCTCTGTATCTATTTCCTAGTGTTTGAATTAGAAATCCACACTTCTCCGCGAACAATGGAACCTCCAGTTCCTCTATCAGACGGTCAAAAGCCAAGTCATACATTGTCTGATTAGGTGATCTACCTTTACTGATCCGTGTAGCTCTAAAAGCGTTCATGCATGGTTTGTGGTAGCAAATATCATTTGCTACCATGTTATGCCCTTGGCCAATCAGTCTGTAAAGGATATTTCGCCTGCCCAACTGTTTGGCCTTGTCATGTATTGCTTGCTGGCTTAGTTTGGTTGATATCTTGCTGGCTGGTTTCTTTCCCTGGTGCCATGTTTTGGCATAGAAACCTGTAAGAAATAAAAAAAGCGCATGCTGTAACTACCCACCACCATTATAGCACAAAACAGAAGTCATAGGAAACAGAAAATAACGAATGCCAAATCAACAACTACATTTTCATCTTCTGTTACAATGCTTAGCATAAAATAATCATAATTACACTGAAATTGAAGTTTTTTCAGCGTAAGCTCAATGCATTGACCACGAAGCTCACATGCACACCTAGAAACACTGAAAAATACTAGAAATACAATCATTGCAGAGAACATCACTACTAAGGTCCGAGTTAGTGCCGGTGTGGCTGGAATTCTCGATTTTTTTGTTTTGGGGCTGGTAAAAAATTCCAGCAACTTTTTCAGAAGGTTGGCCCTCTAGATCATGATCCTAGGTATATGTAGATTGGGTTTTTGTAGGCCAACCTTTTACAGCACGCCGGGACCGATTTTTCACTTGGCTCCCTGGGTAAATGGTCATGCATGCATGCATGGAACAAAGTAGGCTACACCCGTCTCACGTAGCCCATGCTAGGGCTCCTTGGGGAGAGTTTAAGAACCTCCTGAAAGCTTCCCGTATTTCAAAAGCTCGAGTTGGAGCATTACCTCCTTGCCTAGGGAGCTGAGAGAGTAAAGCACCTTCATCAGGTGTGTCCTGCTGGTTTGAATACACATTAGAATCTTTGATGACGTTGTGCAGAATACAGGCATCAAGCATTATTGTATCAGCATTTTCTGGCTTAGACTGCATCTACCTACGAAATATCCTGAATCTCTGTGACAATATGCCAAAGGCATTTTCCACATTGAGGCAGGGTAAGGTCTTAATAAATAAGTTTTCATAGGAAAAGCCTCATCTCCAATGGTAACATGTGGCATTAACTCTTGGGTTCCAGGTAAAGGAGGTTCAGCTGCAATGTTCATATGGCCCCTTTCCAAACATTTACCCAAAGTTGAATAGCTAAGTATACCTCCATCGCAGTTTTTTCCATATGAACCAACATCTACATAATATATAACCCTATACTGTGCAAAGTGTGCATCTACTAATGCCAGTAGGACAATGGAAAAAGCTTCTTATAATAATATGTTATTATTGTAAAACAATAAACCACTGTTTGCAGGTGCCTCAATTTCAACATGTTTACCGTCTAGGGCAACAACACTATTTGGAAAATTCCATAAATTTCAAAAAATCTCTTGCCATCCTCTTCCAGTCGTTTTCTTGCAGAATTGATATAAGTCTTTGCATCATTATGTCAACAATAGCATCACATACTCCTTTAATTATAGACCAAACAGTGGAATAGCCTAGTCTATAACTAAAGGAAATGGTGCGCATAGTCATCAGTGGCTAAAAACCTGCAAAACAAAGGGAAACATTTCTTTTACTCATATTTGCAATTAAAAACAAGTAAATTATTATGTGCTTATTTTTCACTCATACGAAACTGAAAATATTAAGATTAGTTTTTTTTCTCATAAATTTATCAGTACTGGGATCTCAGAATCAACAAGAACAGTGAATCCACTGCTCTCACACACACACATATATATATATATATATATATATATATATTATATATTATATATATATATATATATATATATATATATATATATATATATATATATATATATGGACAACAAGCATATGGACAACAAGCATAAATATCTTTGTTGTTTCTGCATTATTTCAGGAAAGGCATGCAAAGCAAGGTGGTTTTATCTCAAGAGACCAATATCGAAGGTCATTGAAGAACAAAAAAACTGTTAGCGGCCAAGCAGCTGGTAAGAAGAGGAAATGGAAATATCAATCCCAGATGTCTTTTGTAAAGCCTTTCATGCAAGAGCGACATACGGTGTCAAGTATTCCAGATGATGCAGATGCATTCTGCATTGATATCAGCAACGATTTACCAGAAGAAGAAGTCAATGCAGATGATAATGAGATCATTGAGGCTTCATAAATTACTTTGGGCGAGGTGCAAGCAACAGATCAAGAGGGACATACTGCAACTTCAGAATTTGCTCGACAACAACGAGGAGCAACAGCTAATACTCAAGATCATGTCCGCAAACGTATATCAAGGTCTTCAGCACCAAGAAAACGTGCACCAGCAGTGGAAACTCCATCCTCCATTCTAATGAAATATATACTGGATCAAAAGAAAGATAGCTCACGAGAAACAAATCATATTGATGCTTTTCTCTCTGGCATTGCTGAAACCATTAAATCTTTCCCCCCTCTTTATCAACACATGGCCAAATCAAAACTTTTCAACGTGGTTTCGGATATTGAGCTTGAAGTGTTGAAAACACAGACGTCTTCAGTTCATCCAGTTCCAGAAACAAGCCAGATGTTGCACAACACACCGTCAACCAGCCAGGGAATGCGAAGCTTTCAACCACGTGTTTTCCAGGTAGACCTACCTACTGATCAAGGCCAATCCCCTTGCTTAACTGAGTCAGAGTATTTCAGCAATGAATCCAGCGATCTTCTACCAGAGTTGCAAACTCAGTATCATTCTTTGTAAGGCTTTATATATATGTAATATATATAATATATATATATATATATATATTATATATATATATATAAAATATATATATATATATATATATATATATATATATATATATATAACATTGCGTTAAAAAAAATAAACTTAGCTTGCATAATTTAATATCCTGAGATAAGCTAACTGATTTTAAAATATATGTTACCTTACATGAAAAAAATTTAAATGGTTCATGTATATATATATATATATATATATATATATATATATATATATATATATATATATATATATATATATATATATATATATTATATATATATATATAAAAGCGAAAGTGTGTGTGTGTGGTATAAGTTCCGCCCCCCGTGGTGGAATCCCATCATATACGACATTTTTGGAACCAGGTTGACCAGGGGAAGGTTTTAAGCCCACTTATGAGATGATCCGATCACTTTTTTTTGTTTTGTTTAGCAGCCTATTAGCGATAATTGTGAAAAAAGTGGGTTGCGAGAATTGAGGAAGCCTTGATGTAGGGTGATGGGTAATGGGTGAGTGAATGGGTGGGGTGATGGGTAATGGGTGTGGGGTGATGGGTGAGTGAATGGGTGGGGGGTGATGGGTGAGGGAATAGATGGGGGGTGATGGGTAATGGGTGTGTGGTGATGGGTAATGGGTGAGTGAATGGGTGGGGGGTGATGGGTAATGGGTGAGTGAATGGGTGGGGGGTGATGGGTAATGGGTGAGTGAATGGGTGGGGGGTGATGGGTAATGGGTGAGTGAATGGGTTGGGGGTGATGTGAATGGGTTGGCGTTAATACATACATTTCTACATCTATGATTTCAGGAAAGTTAGAAGGGGCTATCTGGAGAGTCTGTGTTTGGTGGGCCTTCGGCTCACCAAACACAGGTGGTGGGCCGAAGTCCCACCAATAGCCCTCCGCAGGAGCTAGCCAAAAAGTCCGCCAGGAGGGCGGCTTTGCGGCTAGTATATATATATATATATATATATATACATGAACCATTTATATTTTTTTCATGTAAGGTAGCATATATTTTAAAATCAGTTAGCTTATCTCAGGATATTAAATTATGCAAGCTAAGTTTATTTTTTTTAACGCACTGTATCCGCAATAATGTATAACGCAATGTTTTTTCCTTATGTATTGGTGATACGCTGATAAGTTAATAACTGCCAAGGGACTGCGCAAGGCACTTTACTTTCTTATTTATTTTTTTATTTTTTATTTGTGCCTATAACGCCTGTAGGCAGTGGTGAGCCAGGGCTCGAATGGTAGGCTCTGGAGGTTCACTTGAGGGCTCTGATGGTTGGTCCTCGCCCGTGGTGGCGCAGGCAGGATTCTTATAGTGACGCCTGTGATTAGAGGCTCATGCCGCCCCCCTGTGTCATCCGATGCACTCGCAATCGAAGGTAGAGTTGATGGGCAGGGCATGTGGGTGTTCTTAGGCCACTCGACGGTGCAGAAAGGTTTTGGTTTTCTTCGGGGATCGAGCTCGGGTCACCAAGAACGCCAGTCGGAGACGCTAACCACTCCGCTACCGCCTCCTGAACTTCCAGTTGGCGATATATTGATTAATGTGGAAAGAAACTAAAGGATATAAATTTTCACTGATATGAGTTTTCTTTGTGAAACTTAATCGGGTTCAGGAACGATGTCTACCAAAAGGTTATTGATTGTGTAAAAAATATATATCTCGAGAAAAGCATTACATAACGAACTTTTCTTTGCACTGAACAAGTCCGGACAGTTGGCAAAAGTGTGGTCTTATTTTTGGGTAAATACTGAAACAAAATACACATTAAGGTTCTTTGTCGTTTCACTTTCTTTGTTTGTGTCTTGGAAATTGTCCATAGCAAGAATTCCTAGGTTGCTTATGAAGAATTGCTTACATATCACGATACTCCTTAGCATTTATTTAACTACAGCTCGTAATACTTATACATATTTAAAGTTTTATCTTACTTTCTCTCATTTTTAAAAATTCATTTATCTTCGAATTATTTCAAAGTTGTTAATTGTTCCGGTCTTACAATATTTATTTATAGTTGTGGTATACAAGCTTCTTGGAAGAAAGTTTATTCTAATTGTATTGGCCTAACACCTTGATTTAACATTCGTCGCTGAATACCTGTTTCTAAAAGGAACACATAATCTTACAGCCTGTCTCGTAATTTTACTAAATATTTCGCAAGGCTCATTTATGTCACGGTTTATTAGAATTTCGATATGATCTGTATCGTCAAGAAGTGAGCTAACTTATTAGTCTGCCAGATGGTAATCTACGACTTTCTTTACTAGGATTTACTTAATCTGTCGCTATTTCTATGCTGAACATTTATAATTTGATGATCGCTTAAACTGAATACAGAAACAATGACTAGGTTGTTTACTAATGTGTTGCTATGAAATATGTTGAATGCTCTTTTCGGCTAATTGACGAATAAGATCAGGGAGCTCCCATTTTTAGAGATCTTGACTGGAGCGTGAATTTATTGTTTGACTCCATATTTTGTTGGTAAATTGAAATCACAAGAAAACAAAATCAATAATACTGTCAAAACGGCAGCTGATATTGGTTGTTTATTCATAAAGCATATGGTCTACGTCAGATTTGAAGTCTGCATGCAAATGAGCATAATAATCAATTTACGTAAATATTTTTTTTTTTTTCTTTTTCATGTCAAGTCTTTAGGTGAAGCATTGGCCGTGTGGTTAGCGGCAGGCAGTGGTGAGCTGGGGGTCCTGAGTTCGAGTCCCACCGAGAACAAACACTTTCTTCATTGTCGAGCGGCCTAAGATTACTCACATGGTACCCAACAACCCTATTATTGACGGTGAATGCATCGGGGGTTACAGGGGCTCGACATGTACCCATAATCATCAAAGGCGTTTTTATAAAAATCCTTTCCGTCACCACTGGTGAGGACCAACTATCAGGGCACTCAAGTGAAAAGTGTGAAGAAAAAAAAAAGTGTAAAAACTGGTGTTATATTCTCGAACATGATATAACAAATATATTGATTGTAATTCTCGTAAACATTTTGGTGGATGAGGAGGAGGAAGAGGGAGAGGAAGAGGATTATGTGACTAGGAAAAACAAGTAACCATAAATGAGTTGAATTTCTTGGCTAGACAACACTAGACAACTCTTCAGGTTTTCACACAAGCATGAACGAGTAAAGAGAGAGCCAGAAGGCACCTCCTCGCCTAATCCTCGTCCCGGCATAAGTCTGCGAGGAAACATGTAAACGGTGATGTCTGATACGAGGACATGACACTGTATTATGTTAATAAGCGCATTGTCATGAGGAAACACAAATGTGTGTGGTAAATTAATAGAAATATTAGAAGACCTTATCGTTTCTATGTAATCCATTATCTATCATTATATTATATGTAATCATTATATAATTAAATGTTTATCTATGCGATTTTTTCAATACCTCATTAATGTTTTAACATTATATAACATTCGTTTATGCAGCGGTCATTTGCACACTTTACTCTGCATTGCTTTTTGTATCAATTAATATCGAAACAATGTGTGGGGAAATATTTTCTGTTGAACTTAATTCAAATCACGTTCCTAATGGTTTCTTGATACAAGTTTATAACGAATACATTTACAATACCCTCTTTATATCCAAGGGAACATAAATTGTCCTACTTTTTGTTTCTCCATTATGGTAAATGCACAATATTTTTACACAGCGACGCTTCCATGAGAGCATGACATGTAGAAACTCTTTATTGTAATTGTATTGTAATGTATCAGTAGGACCAGGACCCAGGACTAGGGCTAGGACGCTAGGACCGACCGGCTGTGTACGTTCAGTGGGGCCGTGACGCTACTCGCAGGTAGAGAAGATACACGTAGTACAAGGCTCACATTTAGTCTTATTAGTGTTTCCAATTATTATTAATTATAAATAACTAATAACTCATAACTAAACATTAAAAAACTAATCATTAGTGTCAATAATTTTCCACATTTCAGTTCGCATTTAACTTTATAAAATATTTTTTCCTTAAAATAGATTAAATTATTCATATTTGAAATACTATCATCTACAGTATAATGTTCATTTGAATGCAAAAGTGCTATGAGTGATGATAGAATATATACTAGTGTCGTCAAAAGAAATACTGAAATTGTATGAAAAGTTACATAAAACAGCTGCTTTCCTCAAACTTCCTCATTGATCAGATGTTCGCATCGCCTCCAGGACGACAGTTTTAATTTCAGAACTCTAAGAGGTGTTTCGCATTTTTCGAAAAGTTGCAATGGTTACAATTGGATCCTTAGCATTATTTTCAATCTGATTCCAGAGGGTGAAGGAAAACACTCCATGTGGCACATAAACAAAACAAATATCTGCACAAGATCAAAGTCTTGTTTCTTCCATTACTTTAGTGTGTGTGTGTGTGTGTGTGTATGTGTGTGTGTGTGTGTGTGTGGGTGGGTGGGTGGGTGGGTGGGTGGGTGTGTGTTTGTGTGTGCGGGGTGGGGTGGGGGGGGGGTAGGAGGGAGGTGTACATTTGGTCTCACATTTAGGCACTGTATACTGTGGCATAAAACACATAAAGACACAAGTATACTGTAGCTTTCTTTGTTTAAAAATATGAATTTATGGATAGCTTTCCTGTCACTTAGTGATGCGACACAGCTAAACCTTATGATGGTCATTATATATAATAACAATACTAATACGGGTTATTTTTTTCCTTTCCTTGGATAGATATTGTCTGGCATAGAAAGCCAATAAATTTCTAAAGTTTGTATTGACTCAGAAACATCATCAACGGTTACATCATGCATTGATGACGTATGATCTGTGTTAATTGCTCACTCATTGACACTTATGTTGGTATTACGTTGATGCCCAATATGACACCGTTGGCTCATCAAAGTTTGTCGCAATTTTTGGGGGAGTATATTTATTAACATTGCAAGTTTTACCAATCAGTTTGAAATTTAACATTGATAAGAAGTATTTGTTGAGCAAACTCGCAGTGATCTGGTCCTCTGTCACTACGTTACCTGTGTCTTCCACCAATGGGTCAATTCCTCTTCCAAGTGTACGTTTGCGTTTACAGAAGTAATTGTGCGAACACTAATCTCATATTTGTGTAAGATTTGTCACAAACTGAAATAAAAAAACCAAATAGCTTTCGCAAATCGGAAGTAGTGTTTTGCAGAAGTAATTGCAGAAGTGCCCACCACTGTTATGTGTGCATGATTCAGCCACTACTCGATTACGCATTGGACACGCGATTTCCAACTGTTCATACTGTTCATACTCGAACGAGCTTGGAGCTCATACACACTAAGAAAAATTGGTGCAAAATGTGTCACAGATTTTGCACCTTCAATAAAGGTGCAAAGTCGCACCCATAAGGGCGCACAGTTGCACCCCTAAGGGCGGTTGTACCTTAAGAGGTGCAACCCATATGGGTGCAACTTTGCCCCCTTATGGGTGCAACTTTGCCCCCTTATGGGTGCAACTTTGCCCCCTTATGGGTGCAACTTTGCCCCCTTATGGGTGCAACTTTGCACCCTTGAAGGTGCAAGACCTGTGACCCATTTTGCACCTTTAAAGGTGCAAAGTTGCACCTTTTTTACTTAGTGTGTAGAGACCATTCTCTAGGTAAAGCTGCGTGATCAGACACACCACACACACCTCATACCCTTCTCTTCTTCAAGGGTGTAAGAAACCGCTCGCGTTTCCCGAGAATTGTTGGCTATTGAACTGTATTATATATTGAAATATATGCGAGGTTACTTTAACACTACTCGAGTTTCGCTTGCAAATATATGGAGAAGTGTAGGCCAAACACACTATATGTAAATTTATAAGGTCTGAGCACCCTCTAATTGCTAACAGTGGTAAATACTGTTTAGAAAACATCTTTTCAACTTTGAAAATATTTATGTTTATTCGATAGATCTTACAACTTGCTGAAAGTGACAGTTGAAGCCAAATAGAACAGCGTTCCAGCAGTGAGTCAGACGAGGTAACCAACTTACGCGGCACTTTAATGAAGCAGGGTGGAGCAGATTGCTGGAGGGAAGCGAGCAAGCTCACGTGCGTGCTTATGTGTGGATGGGTGAGTGAAGGTGTCCTGGTAAAGACGTTGTAATACCTCATTACCTTCATGAAATCATATAAGGTAAGTGTGTTTCTGTGGTTAATGTGACAAGTTAAGTGAAGGTGTGACTTTCCTGCGCCGTGAAATAGAGGCTCATCATTAAGCTTAACGAAAATATATGTAAGGAGTGCGAGGTCCTGGCGATAAGGAAAAGAAGGTCGTGTTTTGGACTCGATAGAGACACTCGTAGAGACATAACTCCCTCAGCAGAAATGTAAGGGAACTAGTACGATCACAAGGAGAAAATTAAAGACGTAGAAATGTTTACGAGGCTCAGGGAATGTTAGCTGAGGGTATATGAGGGTGAGGTGAGAGGTGATAGGAAGAAGAAGGGGGCGAGTTACCCAGGTGTGTGTGAAGGGGAGTGAGGCGTAACGTGGTGTTGCCTAAAACATCTTGACACTTAATTGGCACGCGCCTCATCAGCGCCCAGTGGTAATTAGGGTGTGTATGTGTGTGTATGAGTGTGTGTGTGTGTGGTGTGTGTGCGTGTGTATGGTGTGTGTGTGTGTGTGTGTGTGTGTGTGTGTGTGTGTGTGTGTGGTGTGTGTGTGTGTGTGTGTTGTGTGTTGAAATATATGCATTGTATGTTCATGTAGGCTTATGTGGATGGGTCTCATTCTTTTCGTTTATTTTGTCCATATACAGTATGTAATGCCACCTTTCTCTCTCCTCTCTCTCTCTCTCTAAAATACGCCCTACATAACAAAATTACGTATGGTGAAATTAAATATATATCCAATCATTACGCCGTTAAAAAAAAAAAAGTGCAACACTCATTGTGGGAATTTATATCTCATACATATTTAATTTGAAGTCCTTACCTAATCATCAAACCCATGTTCTATCTCCCGACACATTATCCCAGCTAATCAACGAACAAGGATACTTATCGGTGGATAGTGGGTTGAAATGTGGATCAGGTGGTGATTAATACTGCATGTCCGGTGATCCGATGTGGTCGCGCGTGATCAGAGCCCGTGAATGACAAGAGGCGGAGGGCTGGAGACTTATGTTTCGTTATCGAGTCAGGTTGGTTTTCACACCCTTTTATAATTATCCATGACGCACGGCTATTATCAGTGTGTTGATTCTAACACGTCCTATTGGTTTTAAACTTATATGTACAAATCTCTTCTTTATACAAGCACGTATATTAGTAAGAGATGTTATTAAGGCGAGGGTCTGGCGTGTACTGCTCTCTCCCTGTGGGCGGCTGGTGGCGTCCACCATAAATTACACGTGTCACCTTTTAGGTAGACGGCAGGTGTACCACCTGAATTAGTGCAAATTCAAATGACGGCGACCAATAGCCAGTCGCTCCAAATTAAGGTGCAAATGCTTAATAACCACTGGGAATATTAATTTACATTATCCCCAGTACTTATCATTTACTTAAATTACCTTAATTTACCCATTACCATTAATTATTAATCCTATACGCACTCCCCCTATGCGAGGGGAAAAATACCCACTACAAGGGGGGGAAACAAAAACCCCCACTTACCAAATTATGGGGAGGGTTTTTGGTGGATAATTCCACAGGGGGGCCCGGCGAAAACGAAGGTCCGTTTAGGACATCCCCCCAGGCCACTAGGCCGGACTTTTGTTTAGGGGTTTGGGCATTTTGGTCTTTAGCTTTTTAAAAAATTTAAAAAGCTCTGATAGAGGTACCGGGAAAATATGCAGAATATACTGATTGGGGAGAGATTTTAGCCCTAACCCTGCAAGGAAAATTTTAAAAACCCCTGCGGGGGAATATTAACCCCTGCAGGAAAAATTAAAACCTGAGGGAGATTAACCCTGCGGGGAATATTAACCCGCGGGGAAATATTAAACCCCCGAGGGAGTATAACCCCGCAGGAAAATTAACCCCTGCAGGGAAATTAACCTTGCAGGGAAAAATGTTAGTATCCCAGTATAGTCATACCTTTGACCTCAAATGGTTTAGGAGTCATTATCGGGGGGTTCGGGGGGGGACCTATATGGAGACTGTTAAACATCAGATCTATTAAATTTAATGGAGATTTGAGGTAAAATTGACTCCCCTGTCTCCCGGGGTTTTATCAAAAATTACCCTGATATCGGTAATTTGTACCCATTCCGCCATGAAATGGTTCCTATGATATTTTCCACCAACATTAGTAAGATGAGGGCTTTGGGAATTGGGAGGGATGGCGGTGGTTTTTGGAAAGATCAGTTTTTCAATTTCGACCTCGACACTAATTTTTACCCCCAGATCAAGGTACAGCCCTAAAATTTTGGTAAAATTTTTTCCTATGGGGGGCTGGCTGAGGCCAAGAGCTGATATCCTAGGAAATACTGCTTTTGATTTTTTTGACCAAAACTCAAGGATCGAACTTTCCTTTTATGGTTTGGAAGACTCTATTAGTAGTTTAAATTTAGTTTGCCAGTAAGGAAAACCTTTCTAGTCACACAGGACTGGGATAAATTTCGGGTTCCCTTATTATTTTTAGATTGTCTGACTGAGTGGAAACCTTTTTAGGATCAATTTTTAATTCTTTCAGCCAGGTAGGGCCTTTTAAACCAAAACCCTGTGTTAAATTTGGGGGTTTATTCCTCGCGACACATTATTTAGGATTTTCATTAGTGGCAATATTTTTCATTGAACTGGAATCCCCTTTTCCTCTAAAACTCATTTTGGGGGGGGGCAAGAAAGGGGTTTCCAATTTTGGTAATTAGGGGGGTTGTGCATGATAGGAAACTCCCTGTTGTTCGGCGGGGATGGTAGTGGATGGGTCCCATTTTTTCCCTTTCCCACCAGCACGGTGAACATAGAGAGTAAAATTTGATGACCTTCCTTAGGTAACGCCCAAAATAATCGGCTCCATTTTTAATTTGGGAAAAGGACCATCAACGCCCTTGAAATTTTACAACTAGTTTAACACCCTTACCCCTCAGCATTTAGCTGTGTCCTTTGCCATTAACAGTCAAATGATACCAATATTATTTTCACTACAGCAGCTACCTACATTTACATCTTCCTAATTGGACTAGGGGTTTAACTAGTATAGGGTTTTGAGCCTCATTTTTGGCGAAAAATGTAGGCTAAATTCCCTTTATAATTACGGGAGTTGTAACAATTTTAACTATCTTCCAGCTTATGAAGGACTTTGTCACCCCTGTCAAACATCGTTTTAATTTAAATGAATGACCATTGACCACATTCAAATCCCCAGTGGGAACAGCGCTAACTCTCTTTTTAGTGACGCCATTTTAACATGTAGGGTCTGAGTTTATTATCACTTTAGGACAAAGAGGATGTTATGAAAGATGTTTAAATTTCCTACAAGTTTAAGCTTTTGGGCATGCATTTTAAAACATGTTTTCCACGGAGGGAAAGGTTTGGCAATTACCAAGGCGATTTTAAACCCTTTTAATCCGGTAACAATCTGAATAGATATTTCATGTGGAGGGGTATGTTCCCCCTACATAAGACACAATTTTTTATTTTGTACTTTTAGAAGTCGCCCTGGATATAGGGTTTTATCTATTATTTGAGTAGGTCTAAGTGGTTTACTGGGAGGTGAGAAGTTTGAAATCTTAATTACAGGTGTTTGATTTGCGTAACAGGCGAGGACAAATACCCACTAACGAGGGATCTTTAAAACCCGGGGTGGCTGATATAGCTGATTTTCCTTCAGGGTAATAATTGATTCCCTGGGGGGGGGGTCTGGTAAACCCTTTCAAACTTTTGGGTAAAGAAGCTTTAGCTGTAGATGGAAAATGAGCACACCAGTAATCCCCATATTTAATTACTTTATCGGATATCTTTGACATCGGTTAAAGATGATAAACATTGCTGAATAATTTTTTTTATCCCCAGCTTGTCTTGTTTAACTTTATAAGGGCAGTAAGCCGTCCATATTTTCCCCTTGTCATTTAGCAATAGAGACCCCACTTTAAAATATTATAGTCAATAGGGATAGTCCAGCGCACTCACACTTATTATATTCGTGTAAGCCAAACCCAAATAGCCGCAATGCTTTAGTCCCTTCCGTTATGAGATTTAATTTATTAACTCAAATGAAAATAATAAATGCAAGATTTCGTTACTAAAATCATTTAGTTTATAATTAATATATTTTAAATGGGGAAGGCTGTTGGGTGGCCTAACAAGGCGCAAAACCAGGCCTTATGGCCAACCCCACTTATTATTTCAACAACTAGTAGTAACCCTGATGCTATTATACCACAGGGTGATGGCATATGGGAGTTTAAAGCTGAGTCATTCTTGCGCCGCGAAATACCCGCCCCCAGCCTCATAACCAAACGATTTGGGGAGGCTCATAATACCTCCAATTTAAAGACCACTTGAACACTGAAAAATCAATTTCTCTTTCTCGGGGCACCAATTTGGGGAAATTTTAATTCACTAGCCGCAAAGCCCCCCTCCGGGGGCTTCTTTTGGGTGCTCGGGGGAGGGCTATTTGGGGGGACTTTGGCCCCCCCACCCGGGTTTGGTGGGGCCCAAAAGGCCCCCCAAAAAAGACTCTCCAGATAGCCCCTTCTAAACCTTCCGAAATCCTGGATGTGAAATGTATTTTTATTAACGCCAAAACCATTCCATCACCCCAACCCATTTCACTCACCCATTTCCCCATCACCCCCACCATTCACTCACCCCAACCCCTCACCCCCCCCCCCATTCAATCAACCATAACCCCCACCACACACCCCTTCACCACCCATTACCCATCACCCCCTATCTATTTCCCCCCCCCCATCACCCCCCCAAAATTCACTAACCCATCACCCCACACCCATTACCATCACCCCACCCATTCACTCCCCCATTACCCATCACCCTACATCAAGGCTTCCTCAATGCTCGCAACCCACTTTTTTTTCACAATTATCGCTAATAGGCTGCTAAAAAAAAGAAAAAAAAAAGGTGATCGGATCATCTCATAGGTGGGCCTAAAACCTTCCCCTGGGCAACCTGGTTCCAAAACTGTGGTATATGATGGGATTCCGCCACGGGGGGCGGAACCTATACCACACACACACACACACACACACACACACACAGACACACACACACACACACACACACACTTTCGCTTTTATTAATATATACATATTTAATTTGAAGTCCTTACCTAATCATCAAACCCATGTTCTATCTCCCGACACATTATCCCAGCTAATCAACGAACAAGGATACTTATCGGTGGATAGTGGGTTGAAATGTGGATCAGGTGGTGATTAATACTGCATGTCCGGTGATCCGATGTGGTCACGCGTGATCAGAGCCCGTGAATGACAAGAGGCGGAGGGCTGGAGACTTATGTTTCGTTATCGAGTCAGGTTGGTTTTCACACCCTTTTATAATTATCCATGACGCACGGCTATTATCAGTGTGTTGATTCTAACACGTCCTATTGGTTTTAAACTTATATGTACAAATCTCTTCTTTATACAAGCACGTATATTAGTAAGAGATGTTATTAAGGCGAGGGTCTGGCGTGTACTGCTCTCTCCCTGTGGGCGGCTGGTGGCGTCCACCATAAATTACACGTGTCACCTTTTAGGTAGACGGCAGGTGTACCACCTGAATTGGTGCAAATTCAAATGACGGCGACCAATAGCCAGTCGCTCCAAATTAAGGTGCAAATGCTTAATAACCACTGGGAATATTAATTTATATTATCCCCAGTACTTATCATTTACTTAAATTAAATTACCTTAATATTACCCATTACCATTATAATTATATACATCCCTATACGCACTCCCCTATGACGAGCGGAAAATACCTCACTCACAAGGGGGGGAAACAAAACCACCACTCTACCAATTATGAGAGGGTGTTTGGTGGATAATTTCCACACTCATATTTCCATAAGCAGATGAAAAGTACGAGTGTGAGGATTAGAAAATATGTCACAATGGAAATTACTGTTTCGGCGGTGTATGCCCAAATGGGCAGTTTATGTTGTTGATGTCTCGCTAGGTTTTGTCATCACAGCGCCACGCAACAGACCAGCCGCCTTCACCCGGCACTACAGCAGCCTGTAACACCCTTAACAAGCTATCACACAAAAGCATCACGCAACAATTGGTATTTAGCCGCTATCCCTGTCAACGTAACATCCGAGGCTCTTCAACAGCGTGCAGCAGCAGCAACAAGAGTGGCGAAAACAGCTAATACTCCGGAAATACTGTATTATGCTACATAATGGGGTTACTAATAGACGCTAATTAGTGGAATTAACTTTCATATAATGACCAATAATCGCTGATGATATGCACTTGTAACGCACTGTTTGACATATACAATTATATTAATATTATATAGTAGCATTTACAATAAAAGTAATAATAACAATAATGATAACATAATCAATTAAGACAAGTTATATAACACTACCAGGTCGGATTCGAACCCCTGGACAGGGCGTCATAGCAACCTCTCCACATGGAGGTTAAAAGGTTAGCTAATGAAGTTTGTGGTTGAAAATAAAGCTGTCACTAAGCTGCTTATGCAGCTGATAAAATCATAAAATGTCACGATGTTTTGAAGTATACGGTAATCCGCCACAATGATAATTTATAATCGTTGGCTAGAAGGAATACAAATTAATTGTTTACACAAGATTCCATTCATTACGCTGATATGATTATGAAGGGATGTCTATTCAATATAATGCACACTGGAGCAATGGTTGTCGTGTTTACTCTCACCCACCAGCGATGCAGACTGAGGTGTAGCGAGTCATAGTGATGAGCGGGTGTAAACACCTGCAATAATTATAATCCCCCTCTCTCCAATACTTGGCTTGTGACGCTACGGTAATACACAAGGATAATATATTTGTTTTTGTTACATTCGTGCCTACAGCGCTTTTAGGCAGTGACCTCCAGGGCTGGGATGCTATGCCCTGGAGGTTCACTCGAGGACTGTGATGGTTGGCCCTCGCCTGTGGTGGCGCAAGCAGGATTTTTTTAGTGACGCCTGTGATTAGAGGCTCATGCTGCCTCCCTGTTTCCTCCGATGCACTCGCAATCGAAGGTAAAGTTAATGGGCAGCATGTGGGTGATCTTAGGCCACTCGACAGTTGCAAAAAGATCATAAGTGGATATTCGCCTTCATTAGGGATCGAACTCGGGTCACCGAGCACGCCACTCGGAGACGCCAACCACTCTGCTACCGCTTCCCTGATGTCACACTGCCACTGTGACGTGTGGAGGCAGCAGTACACATGCTCCTGGTCACCTCGTGGCGCCTGACTTCCACGTGACGCCTCACTAACACCGGCTATTGATTTCCTATTGAAGCTGAATGTGCTGCTAACCGTCCACATGGCGCTTCCATTATAAATCAAATAGTAAAAATATATTGATGTATTAAACATATTTCACTCTGTATGTATTTCATTATTGTGTGTATGTATATGTACAGTCTAAGACAAAAGTCGTGTCACGGTTTTGTCCGAATATGAAATGTAACTCGTGAAACATTATGAAAACCCTAACGCAGTTACATGCTCGTGGTTGGCAAGCCTGAATCCCTTAAGCTACTGTTCAGATAAGGGTTCTTAAAGCTTCATATCTGCCGCCGATGAGACATTGTCTAAAACAAACCAAGGGTATTTCAAAGGTTCAATAGATTTACTGCGTTGAGGTTTCATATTATTCGATGTGGAATGCGAAGTATATTCGGCCCGGCAATGATCGCCAGGACATTACATCTTTACACCTGAGCCATTGAAGGCCACGCCACATATATCACCGGCAGGAGTATGGAGAGAGCTAGTCACATGCAAGAATAAAAATTAAAATATATATATAAATAAATAAAACAAATTAAAAAATCTAGAAAAATTGCTTCAAAATTCAATAGTATATTTGGATAATAAGAAGACCAAATTTCATTTCAATCTATGCAAAAAATTTAAGAAAAATTGTCTCAAAATTCAAAGTATATTTGGATAATAATATGAAGGAAGGAAGGACTCAGAAGCAGTGGCGTATATAGGTCCTTAAAAAGAAAGGGGAATACAGGGGTGAATCCAGAATTGTTATAAAGGGGGTGGAGGCTTGTGCGAAGCGAGCCTCAATAGCTGAGGGAGTTTACAATAACAGCAAAATTGCAATGTGTTTCGGAGGGCCTCAGCCAAACCCCTGAGACTGGCTCACCGAACCCATGTTCAATCACTGCTTTATAATTACCTCAGCACTTCTACTTTTAACACTCCTGGTAATGAATCCTAAAACAATTACTCGTGAGGATACGAACTATTATGACGTATGAGTTGTGGTGAGATCGAAGCACTTATGACAGTGCTACCAATCGTTCGTATGACATGCGGCACACAGCAACGAAAGGTTAACCATTTACCAGATGTCTTAACCAAAATTCATGACACGACTTTTGTCTTAGACTGTACATATATGTATGGATCACTGTAGGTATAAAATATAAATCAAGTATAGGCGTCCAGCCTCTGGCCCCTTTGCTTTTGGCTCAGTTCTTGCGGCTGGAACGTGGAAGGAGGGGGGAAGAGTGAAGGGGAAGGTGGGATACCACCTTCCCCCTCAAAGGTGGTGAGGATGGGTATGGAGGTACGGGAGGGAGGAAGGCAAGGAGGGGGGGAGGGGAAGCCGAGAGGGGAGAATAAGGGCGTGCTTGATACACGTCACAAGTACGTCACCTCAAAACTTCCACTGTCCGAATGTATACTCAGCTCTTACCAGTTTCGCCATAAAAGCTAAGAGTAAACTCCTTCATTAAACACACTTGGCAATGCACTCTACTGCCATAAATTAGGGGACGGTGTCAGACAAGCTGTGCCAAATTGTCATTTTGATCCGACTGTTTGTTGATAAGTTATTTGCGAAAAACGATGCCTCATGGGGTCTGAAATGGATATTTTTTTTAGTAGGCACGGCAAAAAAAGAGAGAGAGAGAGGGGGAAAAGAGAGAGAGAGAGAGAGAGGAGAGCGAGAGAGAGAGAGAGAGAGAGAGGGGGAAAGAGAGAGAGGAGAGAGAGAGAAAAGGGAGAGAGAGAGAAGAGGGGAGAGCGCGAAACTACCGGGGCCGACCAAAAAAACATTTACAGACTTTTTTTGGTCTTTACCCCCAAACGTGGAACCCACAGCGCGGAAAATTCGTCGTTTTTCGTCTTTAACGTGCACACGGGAAAAGATGCTCAAGACCAGTATTAGCAGAGGGGGAAGTCTCCGGGCATGCCTTATTGTTGGGTTTGCTATGAAATATCTTTTTTTATAGGGAAGAGACAATATTGCATTTGGATGGATAGATTCATATAAAGAAAAGAGATGAAATAAAGAAAGGGCTCATCTTTTTGGCGCGGGGTTTCGGCAGCACAGCAGCACAGGATAAAACCCCGTGGGGTAGATATAAAACACCAACTTCCCAAGGGAGGTAGATGTCTTTGGGAAATTTAGTAGGGAGGAGAACCCTTGAGGAATCCCATGATCCCCGGTGTTCCTATGTGCATACGCGTGGGACTGACTGTCTTTTTTAGGGAAAGGGACAGGTGAGGGGGATACTGCGGGTTTTTACTCAAACTGTTGAGTGTGGCGGCGGAGCCCCCAGTCCTCCGCCACGTAGGTTTGGGGGAGGCTAAACGTTATTACTCATTATAAACTAGTGATTTGGGGGATGTTTATTATTGTCATTATCTAAAAACAATGTAGCCCGGGTTTTTTTGTCCCTTTAATAAGGGTGATTTAAAAATGTTTGTGGGTGACGAGACGGGGCGAGTGACGGAAGGCCCTTCCGCGGGGGCCCCTTTCCCTAAAAACAAATATTCAATATTTTTTAAACCCCACACACACCTTTTTACCACCAAAACACAGCAAACAGGCCCTTACTTATACTCTTCTATCGATACATTTTAAAACCCTTAAAAGCAACATTTCCCAATAAAAAAGAATTTGTTTTAGTGACGGGGCAAGAAGGCGGGGAGAGGGGAGTCTGGATGCCCCTTTGCCCGGAAATTGTCTCGCTGACTTGGGATTGGCGAGAAGTTTTAAAAACTGTTTTTTTATTGGGTGGTGACTGATGACGCGCTTTATACGCATTACTCGCCTTAGCCATCAGGCCTTCCCCTTTTAAAGCGAAAAGGGGGTTTGTAGCTTTCGTCGTGGAAAAGAAGTTTAGAGAGATGGCGTTGCTGGCGCAACTACCCTTTTTTGCTGGGTTCCTGCCCTAGCCTCTGAGCGCTTGGGCGTTCTAGAAGGGCACCGGGCCGCAGCACAGGGCTGCGCAATCGGAGAAGCGCTGTGGGTAACGTCATAGCCGTAAAAAAATCAAATGGGCGTCTAGGGGACGCAGCAGGGATTTTTTTTTTGGGAACCCGACCCAAACCCCAAAACAAAAATCTTGAGCCCGAAACCACCCGGCCGAAAAATCATGGGCCCTTTCCCTGATCATCCATCCTATGTATAAACGCTAGGAAAGTGCAATAACCCTTACAGCATTTTAGAAAACCTTTTCTTTCCCAAAACGTTCCGTGAAACTCTTGATCTTGGAGAACAAGTTTTAAAAAAAATAAAACCACGAAGTGTATTTTACAAACTATCCTTGATATTTTACTATGCAAAACTATAGCGAGGATCCTTTTGTACTTTTAAAAAAATAAATTGTTTTGTAAAACCGAAACTTTTTTAGCATAAAATTAAATCATTAGCCCTTTTCTCATTTAAGGGGTTTTTTCTACGCAAAAAATTTTTCACAGACCCCCTTGATTTGACAGCACTATTGCATGTCAAAAGTCAGCACAATCCCACAATATTTAGGAATAGTTTTTCACCTTTGGGCTCACGAAGGTTCCCCTCCCTTATGGGAAAGGGGCTTATGGGGGGGCAGCTCGTTTCGCTCGTGCAATAAATATATAGATCAAATATAGGCGTCCGCCTCTGGGCCCCTTTTCTTTGGCCCCAGTTCTTGCGGCTGGAACGTGGGAGCGAGCCCCGTTCCAGCCCAAAAACTCATTACGCTAATTTCATTAAGGGGTTTTTCACGAAAAAGTTGTTCACAGACCCCCCTTGATTTTTACAGCACTACTTGCAGGTCAAATTCAGCTCAATCCGACAATATTTGGGTAGTACATTTTTGGGTTAAATTTTTTCCACTCCCCTTTGCGAAAGGGTCTTATGGTAAAATACCAGTCGCTTCGCTCGCTGCCCCCAAAATATAGGCGTCCAGACTTGGCCCCTTTTTCTTTTTGGGCCCGTTTTTGCGGGTGGAACGTGGCGCGGCCAAAATGCTTTTTAAAATACCTTCTACAGAAGTTACAGAAGTCACAAAAAGCAACAGAAGTTTTGAAAAACCGATGTTATTTAGCACAAATTAAAAAATTTACGTAAAACTCTTTAAAGGGGCTTGTTCTACGAAAAAAATTTGTTTCACAGACCCCCATTGATTTGACAGCCACTAGCATGTAAAATTTCAGCTCAACCCGAAAATTTTAGGAGTATTTATTCATTTTTTGGTTTAAACTTGGTTCCACTCCCCTTTCCGAATCGCTTTTATGAAAAGTACAGCTCGCTTCGCTCGCTCCCAATTTAAAAAAATTGATGAATGTAGTAAAATAGTATAGAAAAAAGGTGGGCACCTAAATTTTTAGTCGCAATTCCGCAATTCGCAATTGGGGGAAGGGTAATTCTGTTGGGGAATTGCTCAATTGAAAATGCCTAAAAAAAATTGGGGAATTGCGGGATCGGACCCCCAAAAATTTTGAAACGCAACGCAATAATTGTGACGGTACCACCTTTTAAAAATGCCTGCGTGAAAAAAGTTTTCCCCCAAAATATGGGGGGGACACACTGCCAGTCGCCTGGGTGGACCTGTTCATCAAAAAACACCCCCGTGCCCCCTCCGCGGCTGTGGAAGGGTGTTCAGCATGGGGGTTTACTCCTGAGGGCCGAAGAGGTCAGCGCTGACAGCCAACAAATTTGAGAAGCTGGTTTTTGAAGGGCAACCTCCACATACTGAACCAAAAAATGGGAGGAGGGGAAGAGGAGGAGGAAAATTAATAGATTCTTAGATTTGGATACTACCAGTAGACTGTGAATGTAAAAATAAAAAAAAACACTAAAAAAAAACAAAGACTTAATTTTGAAGGAAAATAAAAATAATAGACAAAACAGAAAGGGAAAACAGATTGTTGTTATAGTTTTAAGGCGCCGCAACTGCGGGGGGATTTACGCCTACTTACATAAGATACATAAAAAATAAAAATAAAAAACAAATTTAAAATGAATAAAAATATTTAAAAAAACGAAAAACTAAAAAAAAGTACTTTAAAAACAAAAATAAGTGAATATTTAAAAAAAATCATAATTTTTAGAAGGCCAGCCTTCTCAATAAAATATGGGTTTATGTCCCCGGGGAGAAACACCTCTCTCCAATGCCGGGGGGAGACGGTAAGCACCGTCGACCCCGACACCCGGGGCAAAAATGCACACGTAGGGCCCCCGACTGGACACTCGACCAGCAAGTGTCGCACAGTTAAGGGGACCAAACAAACATACAGTAAAGGGGGGTGGCCCCCCCCCAGAGGAACCATGTTATAGAGTGGACCAATACGCAATCGTCCAAGGCAGTTCCAACTCCGGGAGAGACCGCAGTAGCTCCAGTCCTCGATATTTTTGGGCGGATTTTTTTGGTTTGCCGCCAAAGGGCTTTAAATTTTGGGGGGGCCCT